>JAUJYV010001245.1:0-19848 GCA_033995625.1 Ophyiulus pilosus
AACGAGTTCTAAACACAGACTGAAGTAGCAATGGCACGAAAAGTTCCATCGCACAATTCGGGGATTCCCCTATCCACCTCACTCGTTATGCGAAACAAACGCTCGTTAAGCGAGGCATTTTTTAAAAAATTATATTGCTCGTTATGCGAGGTGCTCGTTAAGCGAGGTTCCACTGTATTTTAAAAGGTTTTCTATTCACGTTATTGTAAATTTTCAGTAATTTGAATTTGTTCGGTTGAAGTTTTCCCTTCGGTAATTGCGAGGTTCCATATTGAACCCTTTGATTATTTTCAAATACTGGGAATACGCGTTTTATTGTAGAAAATAGGTTCGTTTTTACCTCTTTTTGAACATTTTGCTAACAACGAGAGTGCTAAGCATGTTCAAAGTTTCTTTCAGTATATACTAGCATTTAGTTTTTTAGTGAATGCGAAGTGAGTTTATGGTGCACACCGTGACTATACTCACAATTATACGTCATAATTATTAATTAAATTCATATAAGAAATCCCAAATTCTTATCACAGTTTCACAGTTGACCGAGACGAAATTCTTGAAGTTTGTATATAAATTGTTGTTAGCAATTTGGAGTACGTGTACACTCGCTCGTATATAGTGGTGTGGTCAAACTGTCGTAATTTACGGTGTGTGGGGCCGTTGCTGCTTTTTATTATAATATACGACCCGCGATGTAATTCTATACATTTTTTTTTTCACCTCGTCGTTGTGTGGCTTAAATTTTAAAATTGCCACGGAGTGCTTTTTTTGAGGGGGAAGATTTTTTTTCTTCTCCCCTTTTTTAAGGACGTTTCTGCTAGTAAATTTGGGTAGTTTTCGTCTTTGCGGGGGTCAATGGTGAAGCGTGCGGCGATGACCATTAACCGGTGGAAGTATACAACATATATATATGGCCGGAATGTGGACGGCGTTAAGTCCGACAAATTGTTACGTGATGTCCATCGCGGATGAGGTTTTGGAAAAAAAGTCATTACATTTCACTTTTCACCAGAGCCATGCATGTGGTCATCGGGGAATGTAATATATTACGGCCGGGCAACGGGCCTTTCTTTCATACCTTCAAACGAGCTTTCTGCGAAATGTTCACCAAGTTTCACGAAAATATATATATTTTGTCCATATTGCAGTTCATTTTCTCGCACTATCTTGTTCTATAGTGTACATCGAACTGTGAATCTGGGATATTATATATACATGGTATTCCAACAAAATGTCAGCCCCCTAGTGGTGTATTAATCCTTATAGCGAGGAATTTCCAATGTGTAGTGCTGCCATGTTGGAGATGCCATGTCGGTGCTGACCCTCGGTAAATCTGCAGCCTTTATCGTGGCATTTCTAATATGGCCGTGCCCTTACACTCCAAAAAAAGGCGCCATCTTGGAAATGTCAAACGAGCTTAATGCTCTTACATTACTAGAGGGCAAGTACCCTTCAATATGGCTGCCTTTAACTTGACATTTTTAACCTGGTAAGAGTCCTTTTGCTCCAGAAGTCGCCATCTTGGAGATGTCAAGCGTACTTATGGCTCGTACATCACCAGTGGGTACTAAGGGCACATATATCACCAGTATTTGCTAAGGGCTCGTACATTACCAGTGGTTGCTAAGGACTCGTACATTTCCAGTGGTTGCTAAGGGCTCGTACATTACCAGTGGTTGCTAAGGGCTCGTACATTACCAGTGGTTGCTAAGGACTCGTACATTACCAGTGGGTACTATAAGGGCACATACATCCCTAGTGGTTGCTAAGGACTCGTACATCATCAGAGGGTACTAAGGGCTCGTACATTACCAGTGGTTGCTAAGGGCTCGTACATTACCATTGGTTGCGAAGGGCTCGTACATTACCAATGGGTACTAAGGGTCCAAACATTACCAGAGGGTACTAAGGGCGCGTGCATTACCAGTGGGTACTAAGGGCTCAAACGTTTCCAGTGGGTGCTAAGGGTCCATACATTACCAGTGGATGACACTGGGTGTTGCCCTCGATAAAGCTGCCTTTAACTTTGTATTTGTAACATGGACGAGCCCTTTTTTTTAAAGAAGCGGCCATGTTGGAGATGCTAGCGTGTCACCAGGGGGTGCTGAACCGGAATCGGCTGACTCTTAATATAGTGCTTTCTTTTAATAACGAGAGCCTTTGAAGCGCATTTTGTGTTCTTCAATTTGCCAAAATGTGAACTGCGCGATTTTAAATATTTTGCGGTTATCATAACTATTTCGAGATAACTTTCGCTTGAAATTTGTGCAGTAATGCGAGCCCGCATACCGTACGACACAACAACCTAAACGTTAATATATTTGGTGGAGAACGCAGACAGCGAGCATAGGTGTTTATCTGCACAACCCTCATTAATAAAAGAGAAAATGGTGTAGATAAATTAGGCTCTGCTTGGGGTCCGAACGTGCTTTTTTTTGTTGGTACCCCTGACTCTGCGGGGGGCCATTGGACGACTCGGTCCATCTTTCTCTTAAATCGGCCCGTGGGAATGTCGTTTTCATATCTGCGTGTTGAGATGTTGCGCATGCGTGGTTCTTCCCTTCCCGCCGTTAAAGTTGAGGTCGCTATGAAGACGTTGGCTGGCTCAAACTGTCTAATATCTCAAATAAAAACGACATGTGCGTTGATATGAGAGTCAATTTCTAGATCATTATTATTCTTAATTGGTGCAAAAGCACGGGGTGTCCATAATGACAAAACGCTGAACATTTTACTTTAAAACGTAACTATAAAATGTCCACTCGAGCGTGGATTAAAGAGGGAATGTATTTTATAGACTTGAGTTGTTGCTCAGTTGGGGGGCACATTTTTATCTGGCTCGAGCATTGTTGAGTCATTGCCACAAATGACTTTGTTTGCACTACGTACAACTTTTTCAAGTATATAACGAGCAGTTTATTAAATGCTTATTTTACCTGCCACCATCTGATTTTTTTTTTATTGAACAATTTGATAGATAATTCAACTCGGTGAATAATCAGATGGCTTATTTTAATACACGCTGTCACTCTTAGTAGAAGTCGAACATCTTCGTTAAAAACAATATCCTCGTTTAACAGAAAGTGAATTACGGACGTAATTTTTGAAACTTTTATTATTAAAAATGATCAGTTTAGTAATTTATACGTATTATTAAAATGCACATTTGATTGAAAAGACTGCATTACATATAGTGGATATCCCTAAGTTTGAGATGAATCATTGAGATTGAATATACTTGATATGGGTTTGTAAATCCCCATAGTTGTTTACTAATACATTATATTTATGGATTTCATGCCTGAATTTGCTTCCGCATTATAATTTAATAATTATCAAGCAGTCAATAAATTTAGTAGATATTCACGCGATATAAGCAATTTTTTTGGAAAAATGTGCCAAGTTTTCATATATAACAATCTTGTGACGTATCAACAATAAATTAAGCTTATCGAGTACTGTCTAGTATTGTCTAGTACTATCATGTAAGTATTCGGTCGGCACTTTCTAAAATTTAACTTTTTTATATAATGTTATTTGCAAAAATATGATTTTAATTTGCTCGATTGGTTTCATCGATACACAATGATGACACGTTTATACGAGTCTCAATTATGTAAGTGTCCATATTATCCAAAAGTCCTCTCTTAATATCAAAATACAGTCGAACCCGCTTAATTATAATAGAGCAAATTGTGCAATTAACCGGTTTATGCAATTATCCGGTCACAATTCCATACAAAAGTTGAGCATGGGGCTAAAATCAGGCTCGTAAAATATGGGTATTTATCCGGTGTGTGTGCAATTATCCGGTTTCACGTCATGTACAAAACAGAGCAAAAGTTCAGAGGCGTGGAGAATATGTGCAATTATCCGGTCTGTGCAATTAGGCGGGTTCAACTGTACATAGAAGTTGTGATGCCACCAACGTTTATACTTTGAAATCAATTTGAAAAAGCTGGCACAATGTATTATCCTCCGAGTATATTTAATATAATAACGGTTAACAAATTACACGGCGATAATATTTGGGTTTTGCTTAATTAGAGGCTTTTTTCTGAAGTAGGGTTGGAAGTCCCGTTGACCGTCTGCTATCTTGATTTCATTTCCCCCCTCGTCGTCCAACCCCTCGCTCGTAACAATGACTTCCCTCTACATTAGATGGCATTAATCTATCGATGGATTTGATTTATCAAGTGAACAATCGCTATATATTGGCCATTCTTCGAGCGTTTCGGTCATCATCAATCACTCGGAGAATAGGCCTTCCACGTAGGAGGCTATACTGTGTGTGTGTGTGTGTGTGTGTGGTGTGGGGGGGGGGTATATAGGCATCGAACACGTACTACCACCAGCACTACTGCTAGGGATAAAAAGCGTGGGGTCGAAGGAGGAGGGGATTTAAAAATGAATTAGCCAGCAAATGATGTGTTCGCGGCCTTTTGTCTCATTTTAGCGGCGAAATTACAGAAAACGAGTTTGGCGTTTGAACGACGTGACGAGGTAATTTATTAGGCACTCGGGGAATAAACAAGGCCCAAATGCCCTCACTCCGCAGCGCCCTCTGACGACCACTGCCAACGGAATACCAAATGGACACGATGGACTCTCTCTCTCTGGCATCCTCGAACGTTAACTTGTTGGGAAGGGCTAGTTGTGTAGGATGTCTAGTGAAGATTTGCACATGGTGGGTAGTGTAGTGTAGTGTAGTGTAGTGTAGTGTAGTGTAGTGTAGTGCAGTGCAGTGCAGTGCTTCGAAGGTGTAGGTACTTGACTGGTGCTGGGTGACGAGTGAAAGTGTAGTGCAGTACATTTCGACTTTGCTGAATTGAGTGGTGCAGTGGGAGTGTAGTGTAGTGCAGTACAGTACATAGCCACTTTGTTGGATTGAGTAGTGCAGTGCATTGCACGATGTACTGCAGTACAATAAAAGTGAAGTGCAGTGTAGTGCTTTGAAGGGTTGGGTACTTGGGTGGGGGCAGTACATACCGGATGTTGGGTGACGAGTGTAGTGCAGTACATTTTGATTTTGTTGGATTGAGTGGTGCGGTGAAAGTGTAGTACATTGCATTGCATGATACACTGCTGTTCAATGAAAGTGTAGTGTAGTGTAGTGCATTGCAGGAGGTGCAGTGTATGGTCGAAGAGTGAAAATGTGATTTATTGTATTGCAGGTGTTGGTGGTTGAAGTGTAGTGTAGTGTAGTGCAGAGCTTTTCATTTGTTCGGTGGTGCAGGGGAAGTTCGTTGTAGTGCAACAGTGTTTCACTACACTGCACTACAATGAATGACGCTGTGAAAGTGCAGTGCAGTGCAGTGCAGGAGGTGCTGCGTGAGGTTGAACAGTGAAAATGTAATTTATTGTATTGCAGGTGTTGGCTGGTATATACAGTATGAAGTGTAGTGTAGTGTAGTGGATGTGTTAGGTGATACAGGGTAAATTTAGTGCAGTGCAGTGCAGTGCAGTGCAGTGCTTAGAAAGTGTCGAGTACGGGTACTTGGATGGTGGAGTGGGCAGTGTAGTGTAGCATTTCAAATGTTCTTTGATACAGTGCATGTTGGTGTTGAGTGGTGCTGTAAAAGTGTAGTGTAGTGCGTTGATCCGCAGTTGTACTCCAGAAATTGTCCAAACGCGTGTCAAGTCATCACTCCAGAATTGATCGTGCGTGGATGGATGGATGGATGCAGTATATAATTATTACGCTTCGTATCGATATTTACGTGCGTGTAGATGAAAATAGTGTAGGCTTATTTGCCCGCTCGTGTATTATATATATATATATAGGCTATAAGTTAAACGGCTAGCCCCCTATTGAGATGTTTTACCATTTTTGACAGATACGGTGTGGGCTTCTTTATACGAAGAAGACGCACGGGGGGAAAATGGCGGCCGAGTGATGGGCATGCACGCTGGGTTTCAGAAGTTGCCAATTCAGGATAATTAATTGGACTGCCTTCACCCCCGTAGACACGACGGCGGATTCGAGGGAGTCATCGCTGACGGACTGCCACGGACACATCGAAAACAGCATCGCCGTGTTCCCAAACAGCTATAGAAGTTGCGAATTTATGAAAAAGTTTCCCCCTTTTTTTTTGTTTGTGTGGCCACACCGCATACGAGAGTTTTAGCGCATCAATCGTCTGATCTGTATAAGAGTGCTAATGCGCGATGTCCGATTAGCCCCTGAAGACAAAGATGTTCCGGGCGCACTAATTACAGGTGTTGGGTAGGCGCACGGAGTAAGTGTAGAGGTCAAGCGGCCTTTCTACGCGGTGGGATGCGTGACGGGAACGTCCGTAAACTACTCGCGCGGGTTCAAGTACCCGCACTAAATAAAAAAAAAAGGGGGCCGAAGACGAAATTTGCCAGTGTTTTATGAAAGTGAGCGCACCTGCAACGTGCGAGCTGGTCAATTGATGGCCGTGTGGAGGAGAATCGAGGGGGGGGAATGAGAGAGAGAGAGGGCTGTTTGCCCTCCTAATCTTTCGTGAAATTACCGAATTATACTCCGTCTCAATCGCCGCTTATTATAATACATTTGACCACGTGAAACTCAACGGTTTTGATATCAACGTTGGGTAGAGGTCACCGATCGAACCGTGGTTAGGGGTCAAATGTATACTTTTATGGAAACGTGGAAGGGCGCTTCACCCTCAGGGGCACCTCTGTCGTTAAGGGCAGTCTGTATACTCGATGTACTATAGTATACTTTAAAAGTTTAGGACAGTTTGAGCGTGCCAACGCCTTTAAGCATACCTTAACTTTAACGGTGGGAAGGGAGGAGCCACGCATTGAACTACCCAATGAACGTAGAATGGGTGCGCATGCGTGGTTCTACGCTTCTTGCCGTTAACGTTATAGTAAGTAAAAAGACGTTGGCGTGCTAAAACTGCTATCGAGTGGTTAGTATTGACTTCATTAGACAGTTTGAGCGTGCCGACGTCTTTATGCTAACCTCAACTTTAACGGTGGGAAGGGAAGAACCACACATGTGCACCCATTATGTTCAGTTCATTGGGTAGTTCAATGCGTGGCTCCTCCCTTTCAGCCATTAAAGTTAAGGTCAGTACACTGCTTGTACTGCTTGCCAACGTCTTTATAAATACCATAACTTTAAGGTAAGAACCACGCATGCGCACTCATGACGTTCAGTTCATTGGGTGGTTTAAGGCTATGCTCCTCCTTTCCCGCAATTAAAGTTAAGGTCAGTATAAAGACGTTGACTGGCTAAAACTTTCTATTAAGAGGTATGTATAGTTCAAAAGTTAATAATAGGGAGTTTGAGCTAGCTAACGACTTTATACTGACCTTAACTTTAATGACGGGAAGGGAAGAACCACGCATGCGCACTCGTGACGTTCAGTTAGTTCATTGGGTAGTTTAATACGTGGCGCCTCCCTTTCCGTCATTACAGTTAAGGTCAGTATAAAGATGTTGACAGGCTCAAGCTCCCTAATAATTCCAATTTAAGTGAGCCCTATACTGCATCATGCATGGTCCCATTAACCTAACTTAGGGGTCCTTTCGAAAAGGACATCTATAACATTCCTTCAAAAATGTAGTACTCTATACCCCTGACCCTTACAGAGCCCATTCCTATCTTCACCCCTCCATGGGGCGTTTTTTAGAAATACAATACCTGCAAGGCCAACGCCTTAACGTTAAGGTTAACGTTAAAGTTAACGTTAAGTCGTTGGCTGGCTCAAACTCTCTATTATCAAGGTATGTTTAACAAAATGCCTATTTTTTATGCAAATATCTGGAAGTAGGGGCACCAAATATTTGTACTTCTCTGGGGACACCCAACAGTACAGGGTCCATTGAGGACCTCCGTTTTCGTAATGGGGTGTACGAATGTTATTAGGTTGTTTTTCTCACGTGACCCTAATAGCCAGTGGTCCCATTATCAGGAACATCGTGCACGCGTTATTATAATCTAGTTTTGAAAATTACCCACTGCCTCGAGTGGCCCCCACAAAAAAAAAAAGCTGAGCAATTGATTAATTTGGAAGTGGGCGTGTCGAAGGTGTTGACCGCGTTAGGAATTGGCCGCGAGGGGTCGCGGCGTGCCTGTACGCGTATAAAGCTGCCTAATAGAATAATGAGTCGGGGTCAAAGGGTTCACGGGTGGCAGGTGTAAAAAGATGCTTTGAACGCCGCCGCCGCCGCCGACTGACGAAACTGGGGCGCAGACCCGGGAGATTTGCACCCTTCAAAACAATATATCCGACGCCATGTTGGATTAGAAGGGCCTCGGGCGCTCAATCCACGTTAAAGCATTAACTAATTGGAGTTTAATGATTGGTGAAGGGATCAACTTTTACGACTTTTCAAACTTTTGACGGATGTTGCTCAAATTTAAATTCAATTTTGCAAATAATGCGCGTTATCGCAGACGCGTGATTAAGGCGCATTTTGTGCTTGACCTTAATGCGGAGGTCAGATCGCGTGTTAACGACACGACACGACACATTAGCTTCGAATTGTTACGCTATTCGTGGCTGGGTTTATCTATACGTGTAGAGGGAAAGAAAATGCGTGTTTTGATGCTTCAACACGTCTGAAGAGTACCTTGATGCGTGTTAACACGCAATGTGGCGTCAGAAGGTATCACGACACAACAGAGTCATTACAGTGAGCTCGTATATCTGAAGTAACCAAACACACAAATTGAAATTGGATATAATTAAGTGACACGTTCTGGTGCTTCAACACGTCTGATGTGCATCTTGATGTTGCTCTGATGCGTGTTAACACGCAATGTGGCGTCAGAAGGTATCATAACACAACAGAGTGATAATGGTGATGTCGCATATCCGGTGTATCTACACGAGATAGACTTAAGTGACACGTTCTGATGCTTCAACACGTCCGATGAGCTTCCAGATATTGCGCTGATGAGTCATCTGACGTCACATTGCGTGTTAACACGCAATGTGACGTCAGATGACTCAAACGTATCACGACACAACAGAGTGATAATGGTGATGTTATATATCTGATGTAACCGCACGCACACACAAATTGAAATTGGATATATTTAAGTGACACGTTCTGATGCTTCAACACGTCTGATGAGCATCTTAATATTGCGTTGATGCGTGTTAACACGCAATGTGGCGTCAGATGACTCAAACGTATCACGACACAAAAGAGTGGTTATGGTGATGTCATATATCCGGTGTAGCTACAGGAGATAGACTTAAGAGACACGTTAGGGTATTCGTACTTCAACACGTCTGATGAGTATCCTCATATGGCGTGATAACATGCAATGTGGCGTCAGATGACTAATAACGCATCACGAGACATCAGAGTCATGACGTGATCTCGTATATCTGATGTAACCAAACACAAATTTAAATTGGATGTACTTAAGTGACACGTTCTGATGCTTCAACACGTCTGATGAGCATCTTGATGTTGCGCTGATGCGTGTTAACACGCAATGTGGCGTCAGATGACTCAAACGTGTCACAACACAACAGAGTGATAATGGTGATGTCATACATTCGGTGAAGCTACACGAGATAGACTTAAGTGACACGTTAGGGTACTCGTACTTCAACACGTCTGATGAGTATCCTGATGTTGCTTGTTAACATTCAATGTGGCGTCAGATGACTCATAACGCGTCACAAGACATCAGAGTGATTAATTCTAATGCTTCAACACGTCTGATGAGTATCCAGATATTGGGCTGATGCGTGTTAACACGCAATGTGGCGTCAGATGACTCATAACGCATCACGAGACATCAGAGTCATTACGGTGATCTCGTGTATATCTACACAGAAA
Source organism: Ophyiulus pilosus (assembly GCA_033995625.1). NCBI lineage: Eukaryota > Metazoa > Arthropoda > Diplopoda > Julida > Julidae > Ophyiulus > Ophyiulus pilosus. The sequence goes on from JAUJYV010001245.1 coordinate 9,796, forward strand.
CAATATTTCATTTGTAGTGACACGTTCTGATGCTTCACCACAGCCTGGGTCACGTGCCAACACGCACTCTGACGTCTGATGGCTCATAATGTATGACGACACAAGGCATCAGAGTGATTACGCTGGAGAAACTTGCGTAAGATGTTATGATGCACCACACGTGTGTGACGACGTCTGATGCGTGTCATGACGCGTTAACGCCTATAACGTCTTTATACATGTCCATTTTAGAATTTCGTTATCCGAAAATCCTAACCGATATATTTAAGCAATTAATTTACGTTAAAGTTTTGCGTAAAAGTCTAAAAAGATTTACAAAACTTAAAGTTTGTTGAATTCGGAGTAATCCGATGTGTGATCGCACGTACCGATACATATACATCAAATGTGATATTTATCTGATACAGCCAGTTATAAATTAATGATGATTTTATCATCCACGCGTAATAATTTACGCGTGAAATTATTGCCTCTGTGGCAGCCACCAATTAGCACAATGAGAGATTTGAAACGAGGGGTGGGTTCTTTTAATAAATTAGTAAAAAATTGTATTATTAATAAATTGTATGAAAATGAAGAGCTGGGTATTTTTTGGTTCGTTGCTTTTCTGGAAAACGTATTTCCCAAAACTAACCGTTGACGATTACGAGCAGCGCTGCGTGTTTTTCGAAATGCACGTGTGCGTGGTAACGATCCCCAAAGGCGAACCAAACCGTGTCTTTTTTTTCAATTGCACGTGTGCCTGATCGTTTGAGGGAATAATTTAAAAACATGGCGGCTCCGAGAACGGTTTCACTGTTGGAACTTATTTAACGCGATTTAGGCAGTCGGATGGATATTGAATCTAACGGCGCTTCTCCTAAATACCGCCCTTTCAGGGTATTAATCACGTGACTGGTGGACGGAGCCCTGTCGTCAACATTGCCTGCTAAAAGGAATATAACGTGGAATTTTACCGTATTTTTTTACCGTCATTTTCCCTACCGTAAGTGAACGGTTGGAGGTTTGCTAAATTTCCCTATTAAAGCTACTAAGCTTTACACGTTATGCAAGTGGCTGAAATACGTGTACGCATGACCGTATAGCTTAGTATGGCCCATACATGGCTATATATGGCTATTGAAAGGAGTATATACGTTGTGTATTGTTATAGCCAGTCAGTAGCTATATATGGCCAATACTTGGCTATATATGGCTATTAAAAGTTGAAATGCAAGATGTAATCATGTATGCATCGCTATATGGCCCATACAGGGCTAAATATGGGCCATGCATGGCTATATATGGCCTTTGAAAGGAGTATATATGTTGTATGTATTGCTATCGCGATGTCATTAGCTATATATGGCTATTAAAAGTAGAACTATATGATGTAATCATGCATACATTGTTATATGGCTAATCAGTGTTTAAATATGGCCTAACATGACTATATATGGCCATTGAACGGATAAATTTACTATGTATGCATGGTGATGGCCAACCAAAAGCTTAATATAGCCCATACATGGCGAAATATGGCTCATATATGGCTATTAAAAGGAGAAATTTCCCTATATATACCTATAATAGGCCATATTTCGTCCATGCATGGCTATACATGGCCGTTGAGAGGAGAAATTTACGACGTGTGCATAGTGATGGTCAACCAGAAGCTAAATATGGACCATGCATGGCTATATATGGCCATTGAATGGATAAATTTAGTATATGTACGCATAGTGATGGCCAACCAGAAGCTTAATACGGCCCATACATGGCTATACATGGCTATACATGGCTATTAAAAGGAGAAATACAAGATGTAGTCATGTATGCTTCGCAATATGGTCCATGCATGGCTATACATGGCCGTTGAGAGGAGAAATTTACGATGTGTGCATAGTGATGGTCAACCAGAGGCTAAATACGGTCCATGCATGGCTATATATGGCCATTGAACGGATAAATTTAGTATATGTACGCATGGTGATGGCCAACCAGAAGCTTAATACGGCCCATACATGGCTATACATGGCTATACATGGCTATTAAAAGGAGAAATACAAGATGTAGTCATGTATGCTTCGCTATATGGTCCATGCATGGCTATACATGGCCGTTGAGAGGAGAAATTTACGATGTGTGCATAGTGATGGTCAAGCAGAGGCTAAATATGGCCCATACATGGCTATTGAAAGGAGAAAATAGAGAAACAGTATAGTTTGCACGGTTATGGTCAATCGACGACTGATTAAATATGGCCCATACATGGCTATATGTTGAAATTTATTGTCATAATTGTAATTGAATTACGTGTCGATTAGGAGTTTTGAATGGCTCCCGCTTTTAGTAATTAATGATTGCGTTTAATAGGCGTTATAATGCCATTTCCCACTCCCATTACTAATGGAATGATAATTAACTTTTACGCTCCATCCCTCTGGCGGTGGAAAAAATAACATAAAAAGTGGGCCTGCTGCGTACACACACACACACACATTTTTATACGAAATTTGAAATTTGTATTTAGATAAGAGCGTTCGTATTCGCGACCTCATTACCAATTCACAAATGATGATGAGAAATAACTTCTTTAATTTCCTAATGAAAGATCCTGAAGATTGATACAGACGTTTAATACCGGTATATACATCTACTGTATATGGATGGTATACATATATGCTCAATTTGATAACGATCAAATATTTCGTGTCCTTTTAAAATGAACATTTTTTTTTCATCGCCTCACTCTTCTATTTCATGAATTCATGAATATTTTAATGGGAAATTGAGCTTTTTATCGTATCTAATGAAGCTTTTGAAAGCGCATGCGATGCGCATAAAATTAGCCGTATATATATACACACACACCGCTGAAATACGAAATCTTTTTTTTTCTATATCTATTATTCTAGGGTGCATTATTATACGACTTAATGAGAATCTTTTAATTTCATCTTATGGCGGTTAATTGAGAAAAAAAAGCAACCCCCTACTGATTTCTAATTTTGTTTTATGTCTATTTCTTTAATTACGGAAGAGTGGCTCTTAATTGATATCGGTTACGTGTTGTTATTAATAGGGAAATTTAGCAAACCTCCAACCGTTCGCTTACGGTAGGGGAAACGACGGTAAAAAATACGGTAAATTTCCACGTTATATTCTACGTTTTAGCAGCCGATGTTGACTGATGGGGCTCCGACCACCAGTCACGTGATTAATACTCTGAACGGACGGTATTTAGGAGAAGCGCCCTTAGATTTAATATCTTTCCATCATGCGCAGACTGCCTAAATCGCGTTAAATAAGTATCAACGGTGAAAACGTTCTCGGAGTCGCCATGTTTTTTTTAAATCATTCCCTCAAACGACCAGGCATACGTGCATTTGGAAAAAAGACACGGATTGGTTCCTCTTTGGGGATCGTTACCACGCGCATGTGCATTTCGAAAAACACGCAGCACTGATCGTAATCGTCAACCGTGAGTTTTGAGGGCTAGTTTCCCTATTAGAGAGTTTGAGCCAGTCAACGTTAACGCAGACTGTCTAAATCGTGTTAAATATGTTCCAACAGTGAAAACGTTCTCGGATCCGCCATGTTTTTTTTAAAAATTATTCCCTCAAACGACCAGGCACATGTGCATTTGGAAAAAAAGTCAAGGTTTGGTTCCCCTTTGGGGATCGTTACCACGCACATGTGCATTTCGAAAAACACGCAGCACTGATCGTAATCGTCAACCGTGAGTTTTGAGGGCTAGTTTCCCTATTAGAGAGTTTGAGCCAGTCAACGTTAACGCAGACTGTCTAAATCGCGTTAAATATGTTCCAACAGTGAAAACGTTCTCGGAGCCGCCATGTTTTTTTAAATTATTCCCTCAAACGATCAGGCACACGTGCATTTGGAAAAAAAGACACGATTTTGGTTCCCTTTTGGGGATCGTTACCACGCGCATGTGCATTTCGAAAAACACGCAGCACTGCTCGTAATCGTCAACGGCGAGTAACGGGGGCTAGTTTCCCTATTAGAGAGTTTGAGCCAGTCAACGTTAACGCAGACTGTCTAAATCGCGTTAAATATGTTCCAACAGTGAAAACGTTCTCGGAGCCGCCATGTTTTTTTAAAATTATTTCCTCAAACGACCAGGCACACGTGCATTTGGAAAAAAGACACGATTTTGGTTCCCCTTTGGGGATCGTTACCACGCGCATGTGCATTTCGAAAAACACGCAGCACTGCTCGTAATCGTCAACCGCGAGTTTTGTGGGCTAAATTTCCCCATTAGAGAGTTTGAGCCAGTCAACGTTAACGAAACGATAACGAGAAACAGCGCAGGAATGCCATGCATATACCTTTTGTAGTTTTTCCGTATATATTTTGTCTTCGGTTTCTAAAGGCGTGTATACAGGAGCATCGAAATAACTCTGAATTAATTGGCTGACACTTTTATTCGCGGACATCTTTATTACGTTCGCGAAAGCCTTATTTCTGGTGGAATGTACGGTATATGTGTACGTGTACCTTTTTTGGGCGCCATTTTAAAATAAAGCCCCGTAGGAGACGGCCCATCGTGATTAAGTTGAATGGATTTTTGCATTTTCCCGAGGCTCGACGATACGAGCGTATATAAAATGGCGACCGTGGGGTAATAAATCTGAGTTTCCGGGTGGTAAATTACAATCTCGTCGTCTGGGAGGTTCTTAATCTTGAGACCACTTTCTTCGGCGAAGTCGTCCGCGTTGTCGAGATGGTCAATTACTCGTAATTCTTATTTGTTTCTACGGCTGCAGTTGAGCGTCATAAATAAAATGAAAATGTTAGACAATTGGATTGTTTCGTCGTAAAAATCAGAGAAAACGTGCTCCGAATGAGCTCGCTTTCGAAACGCCGTCAGCGCCAATATTACGCCTGGAAGAAACAGTTTCTATAGAAATATATTCGTTCGTATAATATCGGAGGTTAACGAATTAGCGCTTTAGACGACCGTTCGTTTAAAAAGAATCTGCGGAGAGAAATAAATGCTTTTTTTGGGGGGGTTTAGCGGCTTAAGTCGTGAAATGGAGTTCAGGTTGGTGTTAACGATAATGTGCTTTTAGGTTTTAGCTCTAATTGAACGTACGTTAGAGAGTTTGCGCACGTTTTCAGTCTTTCCACAACGTTAACGACAAAAAAGAACCACCACGCACGCGCACCCGTTACGTTCAGTTTCAAGTTAGATGTTTTAGCAGCAGCGGACAGTTTTAGCATGCCGACGTCTTTTTACTTACCTTAACTATAATGAGCTACCAAATTCACATGTAGTTGCATCGAGACAATAGAGAGTTTGAGCCATCCAACGTTAACGAGAATTTTGAGGGAGATTTAGCAGCTTAAGTCGTGAAATGGAGTTCAGGTTGGTGTTAACGATAATGTGCTTTTAGGTTTTAGCTCTAATTGAACGTACGTTAGAGAGTTTGCGCACGTTTTCCAGTCTTTCCATAACGTTAACGACAAAAAAGAACCACCACGCACGCGCACCCGTTACGTTCAGTTTCATTTAGATGTTTTAGCAGTTACGGACAGTTTTAGCATGCCAACGTCTTTCAACTTACCTTAACTATAATGGCGACCGGGGAGGGGCCACGCATTTGAACTACCCAATGAACTACCAAATTCACATGTAGTTGCATCGGGACAATTGAGAGTTTGAGCCATCCAACGTTAACGAGAATTTTAGGGGAGATTTAGCAGCTTAAGTCGTGAAATGGAGTTCAGGTTGGTGTTAACGATAATGTGCTTTTAGGTTTTAGCACTAATTGAACGTACTGAAAACGTGCACAAACTCTCTAACGTTAGAGAGTTTGCGCACGTTTTCAGTCTTTACCTTAACGTTAACGACAAAAAAAGAACCACCACGCATGCGCACCCGTTACGTTAAGTTTCATTTAGATGTTTTAGCAGCTACGGACAGTTTGAGCATGCTAACGTCACCTTAACTATAATGGCGGCGGGGGAGGGGCCACGCATTGAACTACTCAATGAACTACCAAATTCTTATCGGGACAATAGAGTTTGAGCCATCCAACGTTAACGAAACGATAACGTTAACGAGAAACAGCGCGGGAAGCCCGGAATGGCATTGGAATGCCGTGCTTCGCATGGGGTAGTCCTTTTCATTAACGTTGGATGGCTCAAACTCTCTATTATTCAAATTATACCTTCGACGCTTTCTGTACGTGTCTTATGCCGGGTCTCAAATGTGTCGACTCAATGTTTCCACATTCAAATGAGTCAAAAAATGCTGCCACATCCCATTTCCGTCGTGACGTATGAGCAAAATTATGACGCGTTTACGAGTCCGGAAACGTGAGTCCGGACTCATTTCGACGATCGCTCGGGAGGCGGACCGGATCAAAGGAAAAAAATGAAGCTGCTCTCGGCTCAGCCGTCAGCCGTCGGCTCAATTTAATAAAATTTGAGACTAGCGCGCCGGAAGACAACCACGCGCGCGTTTTCGTACAAAGAAAATAGAGCAGACAGCGACGCTAAACGGTCTTTGGTAGGAGCGCCGTAAACTGGACTCACTCGCACTCGGTTGTTTTTGGCTTCTTTCGGTGGATGCAACTCGGCTGCGTACTCATTGTTGCGGATTCATCGCGGAAATGTGGCAAGGACAATTTTTGGGCGAATTCTGTTCGAGCAAACATTGAGTCTGACGAGACCGAAAGTGTCGCCACCGAAGCCGATGGGAATTGAGGTTTGAATATTTGTCGCAATTTTCTTAAATTTGGAGGCAGCCAATTGGTCATTGTCAACGTTGGAGCCGGCTGACGATTTGTAATGAATCACGGCGTGAAGTTTAGCCAATTCGGCGCTACAACAATCATCCATCACTCTGGACAGATTACGCGCCATTTAGTGCCAAATCCTACAAAAGAGCCTTCATCATCATCGTCATCGTCATCATCATCATCATCATCTTCTTCTTCTTCTCCTCGTCCTTAATTCTTAGTCTTTTTTTCCTGAAAGGTTTCAAAAGGAAATTTTGGCTATCAGCAGTATGTAATGCAATTTATATCGGAGCAACGCTGAATGTTATTCTACTGTTTGTTCGCGCACTATCACGGGTGCAAAAGTCATATATGGACGCGTGTGGACCATATATAGTATAGCCACATATGGGACATACACAGACGAAAATGTGCAATTAACCAGTTTGTGCAATTATCCGGTCAAACTTCTATACAAAAGCCGCACGTGGGGCTCGCAAAATATGTGCATTTATACGGTTTGTGCAATTATCTGGTCAAAATTCCATGCAAAAGTCGCACGTGGGCTCGCAAAATATGTGCAATTATCCGGTCAAAATTCCATACAAAAGTCGCACGTGGGGCTCGCAAAATATGTGAATTTATACGGTTTGTGCAATTATCCGGTGTGCAGTTAAGCGGGTTCGACTGTATATGGGCAATGCATGGGGATATATGGTCATACCTGGTCATTTATGGACTTATCTGACAATATAAGCCCAAACTTGTCCAATTTCTGGTAAATTTATCCATACATGTCCACACATGACCCATATTTGGTCATACATGGACATACAGTCGAACCCTCTTAATTGCACGGCGACTTGGCAAGCCGAAAATGTGCAATTAGCCGGTTTATGCAATTATCCGGTCAAACTTCTATACAAAAGCCGCACGTGGGGCTCGCAACATATGTGCATTTATACGGTGTGTGTATTTATCCGGTGTGCAATTAAGCGGGTTCGACTGGATGTGGGCAGTGCATGGGGATATGTGGTCATTCCTGGTCATTTATGGACTTATCTGGCCATATATGCCCAATTTTTGTTCAATTTCCGGTCTAACCATATTTGGAATTGGCCATGTATGTCCATGACCCATATTTGGGGGTTTTTTTCCACCACGGATTTTAGGAATTTGCTTACTTATTGTTTCTGAACAGTTTTTAGTACAAACATTCGACGTTTCCTTGTGAAATTATCAAACTGAGGTAAATTTGTAATACGAACGACGCAAATTATTCGCGTTTATCGAAAGAGTAATGGGCTCTCGACGGTGCGAGTTGACAGTCGGAGAGGGCGATACGAATGGGCCTAAACATATTAGTAGTATTTTACGGATAAATTAAGCGATACTATAACAATAAGTATAATAACGCGATTGTGTAGTCGAGGTTTTCTGAAAGCAAACATCGGACCCTGAATAGTTTTGTCGGATTGATCGGTTTTTTTTCTCTTCTAAGCCCCAGACTAAATACATTTATGAGGTGTACTTTTAATATATTTGCTAGGGCTAGAGAGTTCATTATGCCCCTTATCTTGGGCCTTCTATAGATTTAGATCCCTGGCGGTGATAATATTTGGGGATTTGCATTTGGCAGGCGGACTTCCCCTCGTATCTTTTCGTCCGCTATCGTAAATATGAAGGCTTTTATATAAAAATAATCGTTATGTCAGCATCGCCTCGTTCTCCCAACAATAAGGGCCCTAATTCCTAAAGCTCCTATCTGATGACGAAGTCGTCCGCGCAGGGCGCTGGCAGCGTGGTGCCGCACGTGGCGGAAGTTGCCTTAAATGGCCGACCGTGGGACCTGGGGCCACTTCCCCCCCTCTCTTAAAATCAACAGTGGATCTAAGGGTGATGTTGCGGACACCAGCGGTGGCGAAAGAGGGGGTTGAGGGGTTGAGGAGGGGGGGGGGGATGAAGGAAGGGTGGGTCCTGCGCGCGGGACGAAGGGTTTTACGTAACGTTTTCACATCGAAAGTCGGCGTGAAACCGAGATGCGTGCATCCTAATGAGCTTAGCTTATAATTCATAATTCACGAATGGAAATCGATGGCCCTTTGCCGCCAGGGGTCAACGTCGGACAATGGGCCAACGCGCATTATGAATACGAGCGTAATAATGAAATTGATACGGACCCCACCAGCCATCACGGCTTTAAGCTTAATAGGGAGGGGGTAATGGCGATTGGGAACTAATCGCCCCTAGAGGTCTGGGGGGGGATGAGGGGGGGGATTTGGGGAAACACCCACCCCACTTTCGCCTACGGTATATGCATGGGAACATTCCTGTGGCCGATTCTTATTACACAAATTCATGGTGTGCCGTTACAATTTTGGACTGTGCCGTTTACCCCCCCTCCCCCCCCCTCTGTCAAAACCCGGATCCAAGCAGGGGGGGGGGGGGGTCATGTAGTTTGAGGGGTACTGTTTTATACAGTGGGGGCTCGTAGCCAAAATTAGTGGGGGGTGCTGCTCCAGAAAACTTTGGGCGCCTGCGTATAACAGTCAAACGGTCGGCACTGCGGGAGCGACAGTGCCCTCTCTCACTCGCAGCTTCCTATGTGCGCATGCGGACAACGGTCAAACGGTCGGCACTGCGGGATCGACAGTGCCCTCCTTCCCTCGCAGCTTCGCCTGCTGCTTCCTATGTGCGCATGCGCGCCACAGTCAAACTCCACGCCGCTGGAACTGTGAAGCGCACAGTTCCATACAAAGATTTTTGTATAAATTGGGGTTTAAAGAAATAATTAAAGAAAAAAGGACTCATTGAGTCATTATATAAAATTTTATTGTTAATATGAAGTGGAAATAGGGGGTGCTGCAGCTCCACAGTGCCTATATGCCGCACTGGTTTCATAGTTTTGGGGACACCGCTGTGTTACCTAAACCATCCATAAAAATGATGTGACAAACTTTCGAAATGTCAATAATTTAAAAATCAAAAACTTAATTCCTCCAAAAGTTTTAATTTAAAATTTTAATATTATATTTGTCTGTTTTGGGCATCAACGTGTGTATGTGACACGTGAAAGGGGGATAATTTATACATGTATAATTTGCTGCTCGAAAGCACGACGGTTATTTTACACTTTTTGGTATAAAATTCTAGCTTTTATATCGAAATTATTGGTGAAATTGTATATATCTTTCAATTTGAGGGTGTAATTTATTTTTGCAACCTTTGAAAACGCGCGCATTTAGTTACATATATAATAGGAGCAATATTTTGTATATACAGTCGATTCCGCTTTATCTGGACACTGGTTAATCTGGGCAGCCAT
>JAUJYV010001246.1:0-19803 GCA_033995625.1 Ophyiulus pilosus
AACACAGACTGATGTAGCAATGGCACGAAAAGTTCCATCGCACAATTCGGGGATTCCCCTATTCACGTCACTCGTTAAGCGAGTCATTTTTAAAAAATTTATATTGCTCGTTAAGCGAGGTTCAAACTGTATTATGGACATGCAATGCCAAAAGACTCATTCGGCACAGGGGATGCCGATTGGAAATATGGCCAATTCAATAACCGCAATTCAAGAAAAGGAAATGCGTGCTTTGCAATAACCTCTGACATGCTCGCTTGTCAACCGACCGTTTCCAAATCTCTGCCAAAGCAGTTGCTAAGGCGTAGCATCGCTTAACCTTCACCAAGTTTACTAAATAATAATGAGAGCGATGACACTTGAACAGATAAAGGGTCACCAGCACATTTATTTCCTCTAATGCAAAAAACGTTCACTCATTTATCTTAATTCCAGAATATAGCTTACTATTTTTCTGTAGGAATCGGAGGGCATCGTCAAATCCTTGCTTACACATTTTGCCGAGTATTTCAGGATGGGGTGGGAAAAGAACTCGCACAAAGCGATACAAGTTCTGCGGTGACACCTACAAGTAAATAGAAAAAAAAAATTGTATAATGTTTATCAAAAGTGCTCAAATTCGCACGAGCGTTTTTTCAACACTCTCATCACTTACCTCAATGCTGGTGTTGGCCAAATTCACCTGAAACATGTTGAAGTTGTCGTCCCGGGGGCAAATGTCACTCTCCCCACAGAATGGTGATACTGTAACAGTGTCACTATCTATCACTGGCAGGTTGTCACTGTAGCAACCGTCGATGTAACGCTGAAATTGAATGAAAAATTATGTCGTGCACTTCTTCATGCAATAGCACAACTAGCAGAATGAACGAACTATAAAATACATACCACGCCTCGATATGATGGTGGAAAAATGCCCGAAAATACAGGAATAAAGCTACTGCATATTAAAGCCTAGAAAAAAAAAAATGAAAATGTCATGAAGGAAAGGTTCAATGAATCTTAGTTGTAACGAATCGTTAAATCTAAGGGCTAGACTGAAAAAAAAACTATCAATCTTTTTCCTGCTTAACCAGAAAATTGAAGGTCGAAATAATTATGCAAACATGAATTTGTTTTATCACACTAAGCATTTTATAAGTAAAAGACTATAAAACTAAACTCATTAAAAGGCTTCTTGCTATCAAGTATCTCAAATAACATTCAAACCCATAAAAAAGCATTCGAAGGACTTCATAGTATATACTTGTTGATTCGTGGTGTTTCGTGCTAGAATGACTGTCACCTTGCATTTATCACAATAATGACCTAATAAGAAATTGCTATAGAACATTTCCATGCGAGTGAAGGCTACATCCTATCCAATATATTTGACCAAACGCTTTTAACACGCTTACAATTACAGCTACAATTAACACCCTTAACAGAAATTTCTTAAACATCCGATCTCCAATTATGATGCATGCATGGTGCAAGAAGAGTATGGTCAAGAATTATAGCACATTGAGGATGTCATAATTAAGAATGTATCAATCACTTGACTAACATTAACCTTCACTAGCCCACAACTCTGAAATGATTGCAATTATCTACCTGAACAAGTTCCTCTTTACTGTTGTACTCCGAAATGATGACGTTTTTGCCATCAGAAACTCTAGTGACCGAGATGTGCAGTCTGTTAGTGCATAAAATGTGGGCATCATCGGGCAAGACAGTGGTCATTCGGTCTTGTAAAATGCCTGTGACATCAAACTTTGGACTAAATGCACCCAGCAAGTAGGTTCGAGCAGTAGAGGCCACTTTTAATACTTCACTCGTCATCAAACCTGAAATATAATAATGCAAAACGTATTAATACACGATTATCCAGATATTTGTGAATGTGAAATTTTAATAATATTACACTTTTTTTGTAATATTACATTTTTAAACTTTTGAATTTCCCGCGAATTTGAAATTGCCGCTCGTGCGTTCGTTCGAACAAAGAGCATGACGGGCAATCGAACGGGGTTTTTTTTCCCAACTATACTCTCGTCTTTGGTATCGGCACTGTCGGGCACTTAATAGCTCGCGAATTATCCATTATCTGTATAATTTTAATAATTTCCCACATTTTCAACACTTTTTTCAACCATTATCACTTAATACATTATGTGCATTGAACACCATTTCCAAACATCATTTGAATTTCCCGGGTATTCGAAACGCACTCAATCAGAGAGCATGACGGGAAATCGAACGCTTTTTCTTCCTAGCGTCATTCAACATGTAACAAGTTGTGAATTATGAAGTTTTTTTTAATTGCGATGCCGGTGTTTATTTATTTTTTTACTAATTAGGATGCGCGTGTGTTCCGGGTAAAAGTCGCGACTTTAATATTCAACTGACAATCAAGGCGCATGTGGCGTGACTTCTTCAACCTTTAAGTATAAACAAAGACTTGTCCCATCACGACATTATGCCCAGTGCCAATTAAACAGACGAGGAAGTTACTAAGGGTAAGCCCAAAATAGTTGTCTCTATTGCCTTTAAGGATTTAGTAATTTGACATGCCCACTGTTCGTGCGTCGTCAAGGACCAATTGCGTTTAACTATGCTGCTGAGCCCCTCTTTTTTGGTACCGACAAACTGATATCCATCTCCAATTCCAATGTCCCACACCCCCTCAAAAGTCCAGGGTCATGACTTTATTTCCATATCGATTTGAGTACATCTAACGTTTGCATGTGGTCAGTAAAAACACCAAGCAAGTGATAAGACATTTCTTTTTATCTCAACCTTGCTTTTGTACGCCAGCACTTGGCATACTGTAATGATTTTAGATTAAGGCCTAGACAAATAATATCCTGTGTTTATTTTATGTAGACTATCTAATTGCATTTTATGAGGTTTTCAGGAAATGACAAAATTGAACATGTTTGGCTGCTTTTTCCTCTCAGTATTTTCTGGTTTGGACCGCTTTTCGATTCTTCTATCACAGCATCAGAAGTGATCAGACCATATTCGTGTATTACGACACAAACGAGGGTCTTTTAAATGAATTAACTGGGTTCAATACACTTTCTAGTGCAATAATATACACATCTATCGGATTTTTATTAACGCACATGATTCACAATTTGAACCAAAATCGGTCATTTGTGAAGACTCACATTTAATATCACCATGCCATCATTGTAATTGAAGTTAACGTTTTTTGTGATATAGCGACGTTATATCACAGCTTGTTGCACATGTGTTTATAAAATCTTGAGTACTAAAAAGTGCATCTGAGGTATTTTTTTAAGCTCATAACTTCGTTAAAATGGTGATTGGTATTTTGTGAGTGGTTTCACATTTTTGTACGTGTCATTTTAGATATTACAATATGCAATTTCTGCAAGTTTGCATTTTATTTATTGAACATGGGCTCGTTTAGTAATTTGCACTCGTCATTTTCACGAGGAAACCTTTTCCAAAAATGCAACAATTATTTATGTTTTTGGTCAGTGCACTGGGAGGAGATACGAGCATCATAAGGGAGTCAAAACCCAACGTGGCTAATCTGTCATTTTAATGGTGTTTATATCAAATAGATATTCAATCGCCTTCCATTGGAATGCAAAAGTTTATCAACTCCAAATTAAAGAAAACTGGCAGCATTCCAGCTGTTTACGATGACAAGTATTAAGTTCATAACTTTGATGCAATGACATGACATATCTTTTGAAACCACTGGCCTCTATAGAGAAAAAAAAAACCAAATCTGTTGGCTTCTTTCGAAAGATAAGTTTAACTATGTTCAGCGAGCTGTTAATGTAGAACTAAGTTATTTCAGATTTTAAAAAAAATGAAAATATAGTATCGTAACATGAGCCGTTGTACTGCAGCCATAATGATCAGCATAATATAGTGATTTTTAATACGTAATTAGACTTTTTAACAGTGTATAGGTACATAAATCTACTTCGACCCGCTTTCTAAAAAGTAGTACAACGAGTCTGTCTAGTCCAACCAACTCGTTCATTGACCAATTTAGACGTTAAAACGTGGATGTTTTCTCAAATTAGGGTAGCCTCAGGATAGTAGTACTTGTTACAATAAAATCCAACTTTTAACCATGACATAGAATACAATATAATTTTCAGCGAGAGCCATGACTTAGTTCAGATTACTACTCTTATAGAAAAACAATACATTGTTAGGATAATTATTTAAGCTAATCAATTGATATATTTAGATGAGAAATGTGAAATACTGTAATAAAGGCTCATACGCCACTAGGGGGTGCTGAACAGAAATAAGGTCAATTAGGCAGGATATGTTTGTTAGGGTATTATTACCCGTAAACACGATACCGTTTAATGAAATGCAAGGGTCAAGGCACACATGAGGTCTCCCCGTATCGGTTGCACTTGAACATTACATAAGGCATCGCAAATTTGCTTTTAATGTTTTTGAAAACATGTATTCAGTAACAACTTCCGCTTCATATACATGTAACGAATACCTCTCATCAATTTGTGATCAATCGTTAAGAAACTCCATATGTGGTGTGATGATCTTGACCGATTTGAAATGATCAAATACTGAATGGCAATTGAGCAATTGATAGATAATCTTATCGCTTCAAATTCAACATTTCTTCATTTCGTATATGCTTATGAAAAACCAACGATTCCATTAGACGAATTATTATTTTTTAATTTTTATCTGATGTCATTAAGTGTCGAGCTTTTCCTGTTAGTTGACCCATATCTCCCAGTTGCTGGCCATCACACCACATTTACTGACCAATGAAAATTGGCGGATGATTCACCAACGCAAAACAATAGCTTTTAAAGTAAAAGTTCCCCCATCAGTTTGTGGCGTGTTATGGTGCCCTTTGTATAGTATGACCCTTAAATTAGTTTCTTATCTACGTGTGTCCGTTCGAATGACCCGAGTAACCCGAAGAATTTGATGAAAAAAACTAAGGGGAATAACACTAAAGACAGATTTAAGGACAGATTGATGGCGGTCCTTGTACACGCGTTATACGTTACTCATGTCCATTATTTTTGAAATTTTTGTAGAAATGAAATTTCCAACTTCCGGTTTTTGAAACAATTTAAAAAAGCATCAAAATTCAAAAATATGCCCACTACCCAGCAACTTCTTGTCATTGTATGTTGTTAAAAGTAATCGTTATATAATACAATTTACAACCACCTTAAATTCAAATTTGGATCCCTGACACCAACTACTATTAAAACAGGTACAGTCGAACCTGCTTAATTGCACAAACCGGATAAATACACATATTTTGCAAGCCCCACGTGCAACTTTTGTATGGAATTGTGATCGGGTAATTCAGGGTGGCAAACAATTTTTAAGATTCAATATTTAGGACTTTTTTAGATGAAATTTTAGGACATTTTAGATTAAATTTTAGGACTTTTTCAAGATTAAATGTCCTTGTGCTTAGCTAGGTGCAGTGCTGCCAAACTACACTTTAACTGAGCCAGAATCACCTAATATTTCTATACTGCACTTGCACTAGGGTAAAAGGCAGCGATGTCAAATAACATGACATGTACAAGGTTCATAATAATTTTCAACAATTCTTCGATATTTTGAAGGGTATTTAGGACTTTTTTGAATATTTAGGACTTTTTAGGACCTTTTAGGATTATTTTTTTTTTAGGACTTTTAGGACTTGTTTGCCACCCTGGTAATTGCATAAACCGGTTACTTGCACATTTTCGACTTGCCGGGTCGCTGTGCAATTAAGCGGGTTCGGCTGTAATTTTCCCCTTGCCATGTCTGAATTAAAAATCTTAACTAATTAGTTATGATTAGTTTTGTACTACGAGGTTAGCAAGTAATCGTGCAATTAAATAGTTGTAGGAAAAATGGGCCATTCAAAAAGGACTTAATATTTACGCTTTGAAAATTCCCTGACTTTTTCAAAGTAAATTCTCTTGACTATATTCCAGGTTTTCCAGGGCTGGAGGAACCTTGTTATTTGGTGAACTTCAATTTTATTGTTCAATGCGTTTTCCCAATAACCTTGTCCCAATACCTGACTTCCTGACATGTTAATATTTAAGGACGCTTAAATATTTTATTAAGATTTAAGCACACTTGTTTCACGTTACTTTTAACACTTTGGCTTCACTCGGATCAGCAGTTGATTGTGAACGAGCCTATTGAAAATAAGCATTTCGAAAGATGTTTCCGAAGACCTTGCTTGGGGTGTAATGCAGTGAAATCGTATACGAAACTAAGATGTATTCGTAATACAATATCGAGGAAGAGTTGTAAATGTTCGGGAGGCTCGTTACCCCAAAAACATTAAACGGAATGGATTTCCGCATGCTTCGAACTACTAATATTTTGAAATGCGAATCGATTAACGTTTTACACTGTATATAATATAAGCGAGATCATTTAACGGACACTTTTGGGCAGTTCGTTGCAATTACGATTCAATATAAGGTCATTTGCAATTTGAGCAACTTGAAATTAAAACTCATGGCGATGACTCTTTTTAAGACGCAATTATAAAGATTGTATTTCGCGTACATAAATTTTGATAATGCGAAGGGCGTGTGCTTTTCGTTCAATAACACTCCTATTTACTTCCAAACCGTTTCTCTTAGCGTGTTATCTTATTAGCTTCCGTTAAAATGTCTTAATTGCACACCGGATAAATGCACATATTTTGCAAGCCCCGCGTGCAACTTTTGTATGGAATTTCAGGAGTTTTTAATGTCGTTTAGGAGGTTATAGAGACATTCGTGCGTGTGCCGATTGAGAGAAAAGAGTTTGAGCAAGCCAACGTTAACGATAACGAGAAACAGCGCTGGCGGCCCGGAATGGCATTGGAATGCCATGCTTCTCATAAAGTAGTAGTCCTTGACATTCCGTACCACGAGCGCCGTTTCTCGTTGTCGTTATGGTTATCGTTTCGTTAACGTTGGCTGGCTCAAACTCTCTATTGAGTCAGTCAACGCCTTAACGTTAACCTTAACGTTAGGGGCGGGAAGGGAGGAACCACGGACTGAACTACTCAATGAATTAACTGAACGTCATGAGTGCCTATTTCCGCCTCTAACGTTAAGGCGTTGGCTGGCTCAAACTCTCTAATATCTCTATTCGTGTGCCAGTGTCACATTTTAGTTAATGCAGAAGATCTGAATGTAAACTAAAATTGAAGGTTGTATTTTTAATAATCTATAAATCTTGTGACGCACTAGTGTCATCCTACCCTATTATAATGGCTTCAGAGGGCCACACAACCTTAATTGTTGGTAGTTCTCGTGAAAGGCGAGAAGATTGTTCGCATATCTTGTTGCACGAAATTGGAGTTGTAATATGCACATTCAAATATCACTCGATATTATTGATGATAGGGTGCAAGTTAGATCAAGGACCATGAAAATATCAAGGACAAAGACACCCCCCCCCCTTCGGGCACCTCCACATTTTAGTTTCATAGCACCATACAGAACATGTGTGCAGGATGTACAAGTATTTAAGTGGTGACTATAAAGTTGTCACAAAACAAGTTCAATCACACCGAATTGACCTTTTATAATCATTTAAAAAATTTCCTTTGCGCCTCGGTCATTGTGTTTTGCGACTTGAGACGAACTTTTGCTTAGGATTGCATTTTAATTTTAATAGCACTTATTAAACTTGCTTTCAAATTTGACATTTATAGTTTTAATGACTACTTTTGCTTTGGAATTCCTGGATAAGAAAAGTTTAGTAGCTTCGCATTAAATGAATAGACACGATGTCGCGATGTTTGACGCTGACATTTCAAAATAACTCGTTTTTCGTATAAAAATAACATATGATAATAAACAAGATTGTCCTTAGCAACTGGTCAGTTTCTAGGGGCAATGTTATTCAACATCGTCCCCGAAAGATGTAAAACTTTCCACTTTGTACACCACAATACGTTTTTCTAAAGTTTTGACGCACTGCCTACACGACTAAAATGTATAATGGGATTCAGTAGTCCAGCTTTTTGTTTTTTTTTTAATTAAAATTTACTGGAGGCATTGCAATTTGCAATTATTGACAGTACATTTATTAACAAGTGCGTCTATGCCTTTCTAAAAAACTGGGACAAAAACTTGAGATTTGGCTGTGGGCTTAACGCGTTTTCCACGTCCCAATCTAAGAAAAAAATTAATTGCAGTTGTCAGTTTGTTAGTGACAGTAATTAAGACTAGATAATAAAAAAACTGTGCTTCGAATACTACACGGTAAGATTTAAAAACTCATTTGACGTCGATAAGTAACCTCGGATTTTCCATTTGTGTTGCCGAGTTTTTACTTAATATTTCATTCACGTAATTGTTCAAATTAGCTGCTTAGTTTTTGAGGATTTTAAAGTTGGGCAGCACATTGCAATGACTGCATTAGTTTTATTGCTGCAGGTATGTTGCAACGATCGAGTGGAACTTCTGAAAACCAGATGCAGTTTAATATTTACTGACAAAAGCAAATTTTAGGATCCATCTGTAACGCGCGTCATAACGAGATAACAGGTGTGGATAGATATGATTATTCGAGGCACAACGTGTGCACATGAGAGAGCATATAACGAGTTAAAATTCAAGGTTCAAACCAAGATGACATGGGGTCCAAGTTTCGGTTTATTCATCCCAATGAGATTTTGATTTGGTTTCATCACTGAAATGTATCCTATACTGATGCAAGAACATTCACAGTAGGCATTGGACCACTCAGAACATTTGAACATTTTCGTAGAGGGGAGGGGCACCTAAGGAAAAATCCATCTCAAGATTCTCACGCGTTTTCGAGAGAAAATATTAATCAGGGTACCCCCACAAATAAATTTTTAAACTTCCCTGACACTTTTCCAGGTTTTAAAGCAAATTTCCCTGACCAACTTGGCGTTATTTTGTCCGTGACATGGGCGTGTTGCGCATGCGCAAATCGCGTGACGCTCATGGTCCTAATCTCAAAGTTGAAAAAGGGCCGATATTATAGATAAAACATCCAGATGTGAAAAGGGCCGAAATAGATCAAACATAAAGATGCGAAAATTGCCATCACTAGTAAATATCCTATTAAGACTAATTACTTCTGCCCTCATTCTGACCATATGGTGTCCAAAGTCGAGCATATTCACTGTTTAAAAGTTCAATAATATTTAATGTATTCAATTTCCCTGACTTATCCCAAATAATACATTTTCCCCTGACTTTTCTAGGTCATTTCCAATTTCCCTGACTATTCCAGGTTTTCCAGGTCTGGGGGTACCCTGCACCAGTAACTGCTTTGAAATGTCGAAATTAATAAATGATACAGTAGATCAAATCAAGGAATGGATTTTATCCGATTTGGATTCCTGTGTTGTTAATACATTGATTTTATGTTTGCCATTGTACATTAAGTAATTTACCCCCCTACCACATGGCATTTTGTGTTGACTGTAGGGTAATAAATTGAATTGAATTGATAGAATTCGTACAAATGTGCTTTTGCACTCTATTCAATCCACGCAAAGAAAATGAATAAAACTGATGCAAATCTTTTGACTTTGCTACTATTATCTTCAAACTTGATTATCAAGATAGATCGAGTCATATTTGGGGGCTATTCAAAAAGGACGTCCTCAAGAGGTGGTAGGGGACACTATGCTGACGAGGGGAGGGGGATGACTGTATTTTTCAGTTTTTGGATTTTGCTTAATTGAGTTTTAAAGGTCAGTGAAAGGGGAAATCGACACCGGAAGAAATGTGTCGCAGTCCCAAATGTACAATTGAATTTTTAAAACCTCGGGAATCATGCTTAAATGTGTTAAACACCAATTTTATGCTGAAATTTCTCTTCGAGGTAAGAAAATTTAAGTTAATCAGAAAAATGTGGAAAAACGTCGTGGAATTGGTAGCGACGAGGATGCTTCGAAATTTATAGGATGGACCTTTGTATGTTCCGACACATTTTTGGATGCCCTACTTTGCAAAAAATATTAAAGACGCCCATGAAGGGGGAGGTCTGGGCTAAAACGGACACCATGTGGACAAGGGGGTAGAAGGCTGGGGGGACAATTTTGGAAGGAAGTTCGGGGATGTTCTTTTTGAATGACCCCTTGGCAACCATAAAGCTATTTTTGGAATGGTCAAACATTTGCTAGCCTTTGTTTGCAACATCAAGAATAAATGCAATATACACTGCATATCAACATATTTTCCAGTTTTCAGGGAAGAACTTCTTGATATTGGAGAGTTTTGGAAACTTTGAAAACTTTGGGGATTTAGGAACAATCTAATGTTCTATCATTATTATTGACACACATTCTTACGCTTTCTTACGCTAACATGTACATACAAATGCGAATGTTAATTAAAAATCTGAATGGTTGTGTGATAAAAACGACTAAAACGACTCTCTACCTCATAAAGCAAAGTGCAAGCTGCTTGTGACAATATTGCGAGATAAAACTCGTGTAGTTTCGATATTGATAAGTGAAGGTCTAATCAAAATACATACGGTACACATTATGTTGTAATATGTAATTCATGTAAGCTACGAAAATATGCTCTCGTATCGTTCATCACCAGGATGAATGCGAACCAAAGTTCCTTCCCAGGGTTTGGAGTTCGGTCTCGAACATGGATTCTGAACAAACCATATGTTTCTTATCTCGACATAACACGTTTTCAAAATGATGTGTAACAGCATTTGTCACATCAAAATGCGGTGTACTTTCTTGTGTGCTAAACTTTGAAACGTGCAACAATTAAATCAGCATGGACTCGATGTATTTAATCAATACCAGGTGTCACTTTGTACTCTGACCTGGATAACACTTTGCCCCCAAGTCCCAATAACCCTTCGTGGTTTTTAATTGGTCCATATAGCTAAAGGGCATTAGAGGAACACATTCTGGAAATAATTATATATGGTCCCACGGATAGGAATTATCTATTCGTGTACTTACAGTACTATTGTTGGTATAATGACATACATTTTTTTAAAAACTGACCAGTTATTTTACTAATTTTTTACTTTTTAAAAATGTCAATTTGGGGAATCTCCTCGAATAATAATAAGTGGTTTAGGGAATAATGTAAACTGTTTATATATCTGGGTCAGTTATTTTGTGCTAGTTGACAAGATAAATGACCCCTTGATTATAGCGGAAATTGGTATTAGCGGCTACAATAAAAACAAAAGAAATGTACATGTGGAATTTGTCAGTGGTCATCACTAATTAACGTGTTCTCACATGTCATGAACAAATTAGCTGTTCCAAGGAAGGATTTAAAAAACGTACTGGAAATTCTTCCAACTACCCAGGGGCGTTTGTAAGAAGCTGGTTTTCCTTTATAGCCCTTAGAGGTTTAAGGGCACAAAGACTCGAGGGTTCAAGGATTGGTCTACTTAGAACAATGCGGGATGTCAAGAATGTGACAGACCCATTGTTTTAGCAACTTTGACCCCCTTGGGTCTGACCATCTGGCATCGGATGTTTCCCTTTTAAGCTTTAATGCCTTTGACTTTATTATACGGGAGCTTAAAAGAGTAATGCGATTAACATACATTAGAACCGGTCTAAAAGCATACTCTTGGGACCGGTGAAAAATATGCGTTTAGACAGGTCCCAAATCGGGACCAGCACATTTTAAGCTTTTAGAGAGGTTATTCATGTACACAGGTTCTACTGTAGTGATTTTTTAAACTGAAATTAAAAGTTCAACAGGTGTAAGGCCCCCAGTTAAGATTACGAGAAAGGCTTATCTGGCGAGAATGGGTCCAGAGCTCTTAGGGCCCATTTGGGTTTTACAAAATTGAAAAAAAAACACATGGATTTATGTACAAAACGACAGTAAAACTACATTAGTGAGAAGGGGGACCCAAAAACCGACAAGCCCTCAGGGGTTTTTTCCCCGCCTGTACTGGAACTGGGAAAGGGCAGAAGTCCATGAAAGGATTTGGCGAACAATAAAGGCCCTATCTATGGCTTTTAGCTTTGCTGGTTTCTAGACGAAATTTACAAAATGCACTGGCATTCATTCAAGTTTCGACTATAAATTCAAGGTTGTGTTATGACAGCATTACAAAACAACACGACCGAAGGAGGTATTTTTCAAATGCCACCCGAATAACCCGTCATTTTAGTACAAAAATAGGAATGTGCCTGACATTTGGTAACGTGCCAACTTGGACAATTAACAAGTGTGGTAACGTGCTTTAAATTTCCAGGAAGAAGTATTCCATGAAAGGTATATAAGATATATATTATAATTATTAGAAGTAAAAATAAAAGATCGACTTACCTAAAGGGCAGTTACATAGTAACGAACAGGCCGCTATGGCACCTGCTGAGGCCCCTGATAACTTGTTCACCACATTGGGCGCATATTCTCTGAAACAAGTGACAACTCCGACATGGTAAATTCCTAGAAAACCACATCCAGCAAACGATAAGTCCATCTTCGTTCTCGGGTTCTTCATTCGATGGTCAATATTAGATGAGAAATAGCGAAATGCTCGACAGCTTTTGGTCAACGTGGTGACCTCGCCTAAAAGATGCGACTTTACTAGTTGGTAGTTAGCGAAACAGCTGTGTATTTTCCTCGGACGTCTCTCTGCTGAAATGTTAAATATACACTGAAGCAGAGGCGTGACCTAAATTATCCACACCTCCTCGTGGATTTCTGCTCAAAGGCACCTTATTGGCTGAAAAAAGTGGCGTTGTCGGTGACGTCAGCGAAATGTATGTCGTCAGGAAATATCACAAGCTTTCTTCTCCCCCCTCTTCGATGTATAAATAGTACGATGCCGGACAATGAAAACAATGGCAACGGTCCTGGGGCCTTTCTGCTGCTTGGTGTTCATTGAATTCAACGCGGTGACCGACAATCAGTCACTTGATAAGGGAGAGTAAAATCCAGCTATTTAAAACTCCAAATTTCACGTCCAATTTACAGCCTGCAGGCGAAGGATTATATTATGGGAGCTCAAGACAGCCAAATGTGTCATCTCAAGCATAAGCTGCAGTTTGTTGAGCAACTGTGGTATGGGCCTAACCGTTGCTCAGTTGCTCAAATCGCATGAGCTTGAGACTGAACTGCGTCTCAAGTCCTAGATGCATACCACAGCGGCACAGAAAAATTGCCAAGACGAGCTCAAGACAGCCAAATGTGTCATCTCAAGCTTGAGCTGCAGTTTGTTGAGCAACTGTGGTATGGGCCTAACCGTTGCTCACAGTTGCTCAAATCGCATGAGCTTGAGACTGAGCTGCGTCTCAAGTCCAAGATGCATACCACAGCTGCACAGATATGTAAATTGCCGAGATGAGCTCAAGATAGCCAAACGTGAGACCCAGCAACTGTGGGAGTGTGTCATCTTAAGCTTGAGATGCAGCTTAGGAAAGCTGCAGTTTGCTGAACGGCTGTGGACTTGAGATGCAGCTCAGTCTCAAGCTCATGCGATTTGAACAACTGTGGTATGAGGGTTAGTCCTTGATATTCTTTTGTCCTTTGGACAAAAAGTAAAAATAATGCAGGAAATTTCGTAGATGTAAACTTTTTCTACGTGACTTGCATCAATCTTTAATTTCGCAAATTTTAACCCTGGTTATGTTGTGACCATGGTGACAGAGACCAGGGTTATACCACCCATTTCAAAAGTTTAAACAAACTATGGCTAACAACATCGTTTGACCTTGGGGATTAAATAATAATTTTTCTTAAGAAGGCCGCACCACTGGTCTCTGTTGTCCTGGTCACAGCTTGCATCTTAAACTCATGGCATGATCAATTTGTGACGTAAATATTTTAGCCAAGTCAGTTTTTATAAAATAAAAACAAAGGAAGAGCGAGGGTCATAGATTTCTTGTTTTTCTTTTGTAAACTTTCGATGGTTTCACTTTTTCACAATGATGTTTATTTTTAAAGTTTGGTATCGTTTAGACATGCTGTTCACAAAACCAATTAAGTGGAAAATTTAAGTGAAAACATTGTTTGCAAAGAACAAAATATTTTTTAGTTCTTTCGCCAGGTGAATTTTTGAGTCGCAACATTTTCAATACACAAATCAATTCATAAAATCAGGCAATATTTATTTGCCAAAAACGACTCGTGACAAATGTAATGATCAAGTATAAAAAATAATATGCATTCTAGATGCAAGTTCTCGTAAATGCAAACAAAAATATGTAGCAATGTCAGAACACTGATACAGACGTAATTAGCTCGGAGATTTTATAAATTGTCAAAATATCTCGGCATTGTTGGATCTGAACGGAAGTTTGTGATCCCTATAATAAAATATAATTGCACAATTGGGCAATAGGATATGATCTGCCATTTTCATTTCAAATTTCGTACGTAGCGACGATATATAATTTCAATTTGCGTGCAATTTTTGCAACTTATCCTCGAATTGACGTCTCTGGTAATAGTAATCTTTTATATCAGCAGCAAACTTCATTGTCATGTAGGTAGGAAAGACTAGAGACAACATTAGTCGCCCGAGGGACATGTGTGGATGACACCAAAGTATAAGGCACAAGCTCAGGCAGGGGTGGCGAATGTGATTAAAGAGGGTCTGTAGATCAGACGACTTGAGATGCAGTGGGTTGTCTAGGTCACAGCTGTGGTAATACACCTGAAAAGAACGATGGGCACTAATTAATAATCGCAAATTACCTATCACTGATAAGTTTGAATCCAGCTTACTTGTTTTAGCCCCACCAATTCCGCAAAATCCATCGTGATGCAACCACCGTAGATGGTAACCCAAGATAATAAATGTATCAGGAAGAAAGTCCACCATTTAATCGTGCCACCTTCAACGTTAAATTGCCAGAGACTGATTTCGGGAATCCATTGCCAGTAGTGCATAATTCCCTGAAAACACGACAATTACTCATTTTTCATACAGTCAATTGATATTATGTCGATGCATTAACTGTGGTCATGGGACGCCAACTTGCCTGTAGAGCTATTGCGGTCGTCAATATGTACACGGGACGGTACAAAACCTCCCATCCTCTGTCACTCATGTAAGATTTGAATCTTACCGAAGCTAAACCAGAATGTTGAACGATGAACAGCACGAGTAGACACAAGTTTAAGCCAATGCCAAGAAGGATACGACATCCATTAGACCAAATACCTTGTAACAAAAATTGATAGGCTTAGTAATGTCGTGTACACTCTTCTGCGGTTGTACAGTCACATATAGCGAGATTGCCTGATAATTTAATCGATGTTTTACAATCGGGTTTGGAATTATACCTTCATCTTGTTCTACGGTTTGAGCAATAGGTGTTCCTTCTCCGATCCATAGGAATGGAATCGTTCGCCATAATGCGATAAGCAGAAGCCACAGGGAAGCGCAAGAAAAAGCGAAATTAAATACAAGTTTGGGGAACATTTAAAAATATTGCTTTATCTCCCACTAAGTACAGCCAACGCCCGACCTCCCGTCGGTGTATCTCCCATGGGAACGGCTAAATTCGTATTGGCGTACTAGCAGCAGACGATCATTGAGTTTTCAAATGTTGTGCTAAAGAAGCGTGTTGTCGGAGCGCTTTTACATTGTCTCGCGCTAATGGCGCCATTTTTAAACGTGAATCGTGGTTTTTTGCGAACATCGTCCTTCTCAAGGCCGTATATCTGGTCATCACATTTAGGATAGGGTTCAGACACTTGGGGTGGAATATTTTGGACGTATATTTTAGTGTAGCCGGTATTATGCAGGGCCCGGCGGAGCAGTGAATTGGCCCAGGTGAAATAGAATTTGCATTTTGACCTAAGAATAAGCGTACTTTTTACCTTAGAAAAAAAAGTACTTTTAATGCAAAATAATTGCAGAAAACTGACATTTTTACTGCTGAAAAATTGCGATTTTACTCTAAAAAAAATGCATTTTAACCTAAGAACAATCGTACTTTTAATGCAGAAAAATTGCATTTCCAAAACAGACATATTTGGGTTTTCTCTTAAAAATTTTAAATTTACTCTAAAAAAAATGTGCATTTCTAAAAAATAGCTACTTTAAAACTCGTAATTTTAACTAAAAAAATCGCACTTTTAATGCAAAATTCAATTCTATCCCCAAGATCCCGCCCCATATACTATACGGCCTTGTGATTAAGGTTTCTCTTTCTGGGTATCTTCTTTTCTAATAATTTTTGGTGCTCCTCCAAACGCCTAGATTTAGAAAAACTGTCATGTTTATAGTCACAAAACCTTACCAATCCTCATTATGCATCATTAAAAAGCAACGTTAAATAAGGGGCTAACTAAGAATTCAAAGTTTGTGTGTAACCATCAATGCTAAAAATCTTAAAATAGATCTAACCCCAAGATCCCCACATATATGCGGACTTTTTCATTCTAGTTTTTTTATTTGCAATTTATAAGTAAAGTGCCCACATTTTCTTTAATTAAACTCATATATTCACGGCACCTGCAACATTCTTTAAAAAAAAACCATTTTGACAATCCTAAAACAAATCTGATATGCAATTCGATGATGGAGGTGACAAACACTGCTCTGCGAATTGGGTGTACTCTCATGGGATTAGAAGTTACTATTTTATTACCCTCGGTAATTTTTGTTCGCTTTTGTAAACGTGATTATACAAGTATACTTGTATCCTCAGAAAGTAATGAAAATTGACCGCCGTGGTACCAATCCATCAATAATGGTGTTCAAAATCTAATGGCAAGAGGTTTTGAGTTCATTTGACCACAGGCAAGGGCTTGGTGGATATGTTATTTAGGTTATTTAGGTTGAGGGACTAAGAACTGCATAATCAGATAAAGGATCGAAGGTCATTGACCTCCCGACTATCTCGTTGACTATCTTGTTCACAACAGCAGAGCCCCTCTAAAACCGTCCTGGTCGGACATGTTTTATTCTTGAAAGTTATTCAGTTGAATGACGCACGATTGGTTCATACCAAACTAAAATAACGATCCATTTTTAATAAGGTTTTTAAAAATAATTCCAGGCAAATCAAACTTTATAAGTTGTCTAATATTAAATTTTAAATTCCCAGATACTGTAAGACGTGACGTTTTATTATATGAAATTTGAAAATACAACATCAAAAATATTTTTACTTTATACGCCCAGCATTTTCGCAGTTGTGTACCTAAATAGATGGTTCACACAACTTACAACTTTAAAAATAAAACACTTGGGCTACATGAATATAAATACATTTTCTTAAATACTCGATGTTTAACATGTTTAACACACGATATAACAGTTTTATGAAATTTCAATTTTTCAAAATTTCAGTTTTATGTAATATTATCAGGGATCTTCTCTGGCTAGGATATCGTTGGATACATCCTTTTTGTCTTTGATATTTAAACCTAGATTCGAATTATAATAATGCCTTTTGACGGGAGAAGTTGATCTAACGTGTAGTTTTGCAATTGGTGGCAGTCTTCCTTGTTGCAAAGCTGTGAAAAAATTAGTGTGTTCGAAAGGGCATCCTTGCTTCATAGTCGACTATAATATAAATGATACGAAATTTGTATATTGTTGACATTAAACGATATCGTGGCAAATGTATTCTCGTCAGTTGCTCTTACGTGTAACGCTATCAATAGTTCCTGTTGCAATTTATTTATTTCCTTGCAGCCATGCTTATGCCAAAACGGAAGCAAAAGCTGAAAGCAATGTGTGTTAAAGCCTAATCAGTATAGAGATTTGCGAAACTATGCTGAGATAGATTAGGATAGATTATTATAGTGAAGTAGCTCCAAATTATAAGTTAATTGTGAACGCCAGAAATTCAAGTTACAAACCATAACTATGAAAAATGAAATTTCAAATCGGAAATTGATTTGTTAACTTAATTTAGGAAACAGTGCCATGCAATATATTTAGGTTAGGGGCCATTCAAAAAGGACCTAATCAAGGGGGGGAGGAAGTCTGCTGGGAAGGGGGTGGAAGCCATTTTGGACGTCCACTATTGATGGCATTTCTCCTTTTTAGATTTTCTGTTTAATCGAGTTTTTAAGCTCAGTGAAAACCTGAAGAAATGTGTCCCCTAGTCCCAAATGTACTTCACATTTGAAGACCTCGGGAAAGTCGTGTATTATGCCTAAATTTGTGCTAAACGCCAATTTAATGTTGGAAACTTCAGTTAATCAGAAAATCTGGAAAAAATGCCTTGGAATTGGTAGCGAGGTGGGTGCTTGGAAATTTATAGGATGGCCTAGTTTTCTAAATAAAATGAAGGACCTCAATGAGGGGGGGGGGGTCTGGACTAATATGGACACCATGCGGACCGAGGGTAGGAGGGGGGGGGGGGTCAATTTTTAAAGGAATTTCGAGGACGTCCTTTTTGAATGGTCCATAATAGCCATATCACGAATTCTGACATACTGTATTTTTTTTTTTTCGACAATTTCAGATTTTTACAATTGCCATGCTTCTTA
The DNA here is from genome assembly GCA_033995625.1 of Ophyiulus pilosus. Classification (NCBI taxonomy): domain Eukaryota; kingdom Metazoa; phylum Arthropoda; class Diplopoda; order Julida; family Julidae; genus Ophyiulus; species Ophyiulus pilosus. Next base: position 18,423 of record JAUJYV010001246.1, read on the forward strand.
GCGTTAAAATTGCAGTTTGTCGAAATGTAATTTTCTAAACAGTGTATATTGCACAATTTTCTATATCCATTTTAATGAAACTGCAGTATAATTCTCTAAACAACTAAATTACTGCATAGAATAGAAGGAAAATATAGCAAATATATTAAAAGAGCATTCTAGAAGCAACTCACTGGTTGAGCAATTCTGCTATCTAGCCCATAAGTTGTTTGTTCTCTGTGTATCCGTTCTAAATACAAGGCGAATAAAAGCAACTGGAGATAACATCAACAGCACTAAATGTACAATATATGTTACACGTGCTAATGTACAATGTGCTATATGTTTATACCCAAATAATATATAAAAGCACATGGAAATGAAATGAAGTGTTTTCAAACCTTGAAAATTGTATACATTAATTAGCACCAACATATAAGAGTTTGAGCCAGTCAACGTCAACGAAACGATAACGATAACGAGAAACAGCGCTGGCGGTCCAGAATGGCATTGGAATGCCATGCTTCGCATTAGGGTAGTCCTTGACATTCCGGGCCTCCCGCGCCGTTTCTCTTTATCGTTTCGTTAACGTTGGCTGGCTCAAACTCTCTAATGATGGTATTAATGTATACAGTTTTCAAGGTATAAATATTGCATTTAGCAAAGCCTTTGCGGTGATGTGATAGATTGTGGCTACATCGCTCAAAGGGATTAATAATAATTTAAAATGTGCTCTAAGAAAATCTAAAACTAGACGAACAAAAACTAATTAAGAAATCGGTTGACTAAAATATACAACTTACTCGTCACTCTAATCGTAAAACCACAATGTCCCGTATTTCCTGCGGCGTCTCTAGCAATGTACTTTATATGGTGAGTTCCTTGTGCGAACAAACTACCTGGTTCCTGTATAATTAACATAATTTGTACACGAGGAAAATGTAAAAGAAATAATATCATAAAGATTCTCACGATTCTTGACAAGTTTGCGTGCTTTCTTTAAGGATAAAACGATACGAGGAAATTAAATAAATCTACCTTTGATTTCCATATGTAGGTAATCCCAATATTGTCTTTAAATATTGGTTCTTCCCAAAATATTTTTTCAGTCTGTTTTTCGGCACTCATCGTCACATCAGTTATGGGTTGTGGACAGTTAAATGTCATTGGTGGCTGACGGTCTGAAAAGATAACGAGTGATTTGAATTAATGAACAGCGTGAGAACAAGGATCCGACTAGATTTATTATAATACAGTGGTACCTCGAGATACGAGTGCCCTAACATACGAGATATATGAGATACGAGGAACGGTTGTTCGCTGTTGTTCGCGCCAAGCTTTGTTTTGGGATCGCCTCGCCTAATGAAAGCATGGTATTTTCATATTTGTGTATAATTATTAT
>JAUJYV010001247.1:0-19796 GCA_033995625.1 Ophyiulus pilosus
ATTCAATGATATCCATAATGCATTTTTTGCAGGTTTTCGTGTTTTATTTCCTTTCAATGTTTATTTTACCGTTTAGTAACGTGGTTTCTAGAAATTGATGTGTTAACTGTAACCATGCTGTTATTGATTCTGAGGTTGTATGTGTTTATTTCTTGCAAATGTGCTCAATGTTAATGTGTCACAGTGCACACAACTTGGAACATTAGGGCATGTTGGAAATCCGCTAAAGCGTGCCCTTTGTTAAAATCGATTATGGCGTACCATTCCTTAATACTCTTTCTCAAAAAAAGTGTATTTTTTAAAAACTTTTGTCACTTCTAAAAATGAGATCAAATTAAAAATGTTGACATAAACACAGTGAATGTCGTCGCTGTTATGATCAGGTGATCCAATATCCGAGTATAACCTGCCGTTTAAATGGGTCTTAATGCGGTAAACTGAGACAGACGCAACCGGCCATCCGCGTACGTCCGCAGTCCTAATCCGATACGGCAGTGGATCTGGATCCAGATGCAGGTTCACGAATCCGAATCAAGATTCGTAAATCTTTCAATTTCCCCAACCAATGTATTTAGAAATAATAACTTTTCCTTAAAACTAATATATCAAAATTCATCGTTTGTAAAATGTGGGTATATTTTTTTTTTCAATTTTTGACTTTTACCAAATGTGGGTATGTAATGATACATTAAATAGGTAAAGTTACAATTTCACGAAACTTTCATTACCCTAGCGGACGATTTATTTTATACTTATGTGGTATTATATGAATCTTACAGTTATAGAATCAGATTGTTTTGTTAAATATTGAATAGGCTACATGTTTTACATGCTTTACGGGCTTTGGCTTTAAGGTGAAAGGTGAGCTTATACCTGCAATGTTTCTCAAACAAAAAATGATCACGTGATGTAATAATAAATTCATTATCGTTTAAATGCATCGTTTTTTGTTAACGTGACAATACATGTTCAAACGCTCCATTACACGTATCATGCGTTCTATTTCCGGTATCGTATTGCATTATCCATACGTTCACTTTACAAAATTAATAAATAAATAAATGAACAATGAAATGTAACGCACACGAATTTATTATGCAATGCAGTGATAATGAAAGATGATGGAGCAATTTTTTTTTGGCTCAAGACATTGGCATTCCTGCGACCAGATCGATGTAAGGGAAAAAACAATACCATTGCAGGTACAGACTGAGCACGATGTTTACATTGGTCTTAAGATGGACTTATTGCAAATTTCGATACTCTGTCAATTGCATCAGGCGCTATTAGCACCTTCTTAATGTGTCCAGTCGCCTTAAATCCATCTTAATGCCGTTCGCACCTTGGGTTGTTCAAATGCCGGTATTTTACCATAATGGTAATTCCGGATTGAAGATTTTGAGCACCTCTCCTGAAAATGATTTTTTTTTGGGAATTTTTGCTACAAAATATCTTCGAAATAGGCCTAACGCACATTATTTTTTATCCTCGTCGTTCCATCGTCTGGAACAGACCGTGTCCGTAAGCCTAACGGCAACCTGCTCTGCAAAAATGCTAAAGGATCTGGCTTGCTTACCTTATCAATAGGCATAGATGGGCACACGCGGCACAAATTCCAGAACGAATTCAGCATCAGATAAAGTTGGTAGGGATCACCGCACAAAAATAAAAAAACACAAATTCGGACCAGAATTTTCCGAAATGCAGAAGGATGCCGCAGAAAAGGAGTGGGGCTCTCTTTCCCTGAGGATGCGCGCAGCCGGGGACTCAACAGACGCCAGCGCCATCCAGCGCATGGATCGATCAAAGCCCCTCCGGTGACGTCATTCTTACGGCGCCGGACGGACAAACACTTCAAATTATTAATAAATAGCCAATTTGTGACCGAGGGTTATGCCATCCGAGTGCTATGCATTAAATCCTCGCTATTCGACGGGGTTAAAGTCCTAGTAAATCCAGCAAATACGGATCCATATGGGCAAAATGAGGTTGGACAACTAGTGCGGCCCTACATATATTCAGCATACGCTTTTACTATAGAGGCCAACTTATGAATAATTTAGTGCATCATTTTTGTAAACACAGCTTGCTTATTATATATCTTATGCATACGTCCTTGTCAACATTTTTTGAACTTTTTTTTAGAAAAGCAGATATTTACTTTAGTACTGGTAATGTTTGAAGTTTGTGATTTATGGCTTTTGTGATCATATTTTATGGAGCATAACCTGTTAATTATTCAAAACTTTCAAAAATCGTTTCGAACATTGTACACGTTCTGCGGCATTCTATAAATTTGTGAAAATCTATGCGAGTTTCCACCTTTCTGGCAAACGGAAAAATTATGGACTTGCCATGGCATTTATTCAGCTTTCTCCCCCCATATTTTTCGTCTTTTTTTCCATTTTCGATTGCGTTCCATCCGTCATTTTCATAGAAGCACTACTTTTATCGGCCGAAAATGGGAAATTAGCCAAAGCCTCGGTCGCCCTCTTTAATTTTTCATAAATATTGGCGAAAACCAAATAGGACAAGTGCCAACTCGTCTCCTAATTCACTACTAAGGATTCCAACCGTAAAAAAAAAGTTTGGCTGCGGACACTGAATCGTTAAGTCCACCATTTTGGAATGTTCCTGATATCGGTGAATTAATAGATGGATATTAGGGTAACCACACCATTCATAATGCTGAAATTGATGACGTCATTTTGTGATAAGGTAGCATAATCTACCATCAGATCCCACCGCCACATGGCCTGTTTTTGGCGGGAAATCATGTGCAATTTTCAAGATGGCCGATAACAGAATAAAGATTCTGAATCTCGTGCAATCATTGTGAATATTCTAGTGCGTAGAATCTTCTGATGTTTGGAGACAGACCTTACCTAAATCGCTTCATTAAAACTCATTCCTGATAGAATTTCATAGTTTAATTCGAATTCCCCATACTCAGCGTCAAGTAAACAATCAGTGCACACAAAACATGTAATCCAAACTAGATAAATTTATTGACATTGCCTTCGAAATGCAGCAAGATGACAATAAAATGAAAATACACATTTTTTCTCATCTAATAGCGAAATAGGAAATTTGTACACAAGAAAAGAACTTTTTTTTTGTTTTTTAGTTTTTTAACCACAGAAAATGTCCTCACGCAAATGAATACGATAACGAATAGAAAGACAATAAAATGCACCACTCTCTCTTACATAAATTTGTATCTACAAATAGCGTTTTTTATTTTATGGGACTAGGAATAGTAGTAGGCTGTGAAAATGTGAACTTGAGTTTCTCTAAGGGCAGGTTGCACCAATTTACAGTTAACCGGTTTTTAAGCTAAACGCCCGCCAAACTTCGATTAGGACCTTTACCGCTAGGAGCAAAATTAAAATTTTAACTAGTGTTTGGTGCAACCGACCAAAACACAAATAATAACCGGGGCTGCCGTAAAAAACGAGCAGAAACTCGATAATGGGGAATGAGAATATGTACATGGTGACATCACCGCGACACTCGCAATTAACTTAAATTTAAAAAATAATAACAATAATTAATAATAATAATAATAATAATATTTGTAACCATCAACGATGGTTCTTATAAACAGAGAAATTCAGAGGGCATTAAAAGATAACGAATACCCTCACTGCCCAGGATCCATCCATGTAACTAACAGTCAGCGAATAACAATAATCGGCTTTTCCTATCAATTTTGAAAATGGTCCTTGATGCTCATCAAAATTTTGACTACAAGCCGTTTATTTTCGATCACGAATACTAAGCATGGGTTCAGACCATCAGATAGCAATTAATGTCCTCTCTTCAAGAATCCCCAAAAATACCAATTGGCCAATTCATTTTGAATTGGAGACTTCGCACAAGTTATTCGTCTCGTTAATTCTCTGATAACTTTGCATCATTGCCGAGTACATCGGATGGCTCCTTTTGGCGGCCCTCGTCAAACAGTCATTCCCTCGGCAGCAATTCAAGTATTTTGTATACAATGCATAACCAAAATTCGATTTTGCCAAACATTTGTGGCCAGCGAAAAACAACGAAAACGACGGCAGGTGGGCTGAGAATACGTCTTATAATCCATTTCCACGAGCGGAACTTGAAAATATCAAATCGACAATAAAATTAAATCCACCGTCGAGGCACTTGGGAAGATTTCCGCTTCTTCGATATGCGGCAAGCCGCGAGATTCCCACAAGCGGGACTCAGGAACGACAAAGAAAAAGCACGCTTAAAAACCCATTGCATATTAAGTACAGTACATTCGAGTGCCCTTGCACAAAGAGAGGGGGAAAACGTAAATGACAACTCCAACTGTGAAAATAAAACTGAAAAGCCTGGTCCGGGTTTCGGACGAAACTGACCATTGCCAAACATTAAAAATGACCAAATTTAAAAGATGGCCATGACACGTTGCTATAGAACGAAAAGTAATTAAATGGAAACCGGTGGTACAATGGCAGCGGCTATCGAGGAATCCAAATATTAAAGTGGCACTGCGATGCTTAGACTCTAGAATTGAAACTTATGTCTGAGAGGATTTAAGCGTCGAGACTATGGGCATCTTGACATCCAAACATCGATACATCATCTTTGGTAAATCATGTTTACCAAATGCAGATGACGGCGTACTGATGTTCGAATATTATCCAACTCGCGAGGTCCAAGAAAAGGTGAACACGTCAAACTTAGAAAGTTGCTCTAAAATGCTTTGATTTTAAGATGTGGACGAGCGATTGCAAGTTACCACCACTTCAATATTTAGATTCAAAGATTTCTTTGTGACACATTTTTCAATTTCTGTGGTACGGATTCCGGACGGACAAATGGTCAGTTGAGTCGGGTGCATATTTGGCGGTAATACCGAAAATGGAAAAGCGTTTAACGGTAGCTAATCAAAAATACCACTAAGACAGAAAATGCAGGATGTGACAAAACCACGACCGCTTTCTAAAAATGCACTTCTAAGGGGCGCCAGCGAAGACCAGCGCTGCTTGTATGGTACCCACAGCACAAAACTTACCAAGCAAATTAAGATTTTGCTGACAAGGAATCTAATGCTGGACTATGGAAAATACAAAACGGATCTTCGTTTGAGGAGTTCTCCATGATCCTGCGCCAACAACAGCTTCCAGACTTCTTTACCGTTCGCCAGTGTGTCCTCCACAGAGCGAATGCAAACACAAATCCCCGAGGCACATGGAAAGATCACTTGTCCCCATGCGACGATCGCCGCCCGCCTGCTGCTCCAGATCAAGGCACCAGATATCCGCCTACATTCAGGGTGGCAACGGCGGAGTGTGGGGTGACCCCAAGTCCATGTCTTCGAAGGAACTGCTTAGGATGCCTCCGCACACTGGCATCTCCTCTTCCTTCAAAGTCCCGTGGGTATCGGCCTTGCCATTGGGAAGACCCAATTCAATTGGCAAAGCAGTCGAGTTTGAAATACAGTTCTGAGCTCTGAATTCTTCAATTACTGATTTGGTTTCAACACACACTGGCAGTTCTGTCACGGGTACATCCTTCTGGTGCAATGGGGAGTGAATTCCGTTACCGCTGATATCAAATTTTGCAGATGTGACATCGACATTTGGACATAGTTCACTGCCGGTTACCCTGTGCCTTTTGCTGCCATTTTTCGACTTTTGTTTTTCATCTCGAAGATCTTTGCTGTCGTTTGCATCAGCTTTGCCACTTCCGTGATTCTTGTTGATATCTTTTGGAGTTTGTTTGGAGCTTCCACGATCTTTGCCAGTACCTTTCAGAGCTTGCTTGGAACTGTTGTGATCTTTGCCACCATCTTTAGAAGCTTGTTTGGAACCTATTTGATCCTTGCCACCGCTATGGGTTCCTCTAACGGCTTCCTTGGACGACTTCTTGTCATCTTTCGAGGGTGTCTTGCTCGAGTGCTTTGAATGCTTTCTCTCGCCTTCATTTGGCGACTTGATTTTCTCGTCGCTTTTGGACTCCAGCTTTGGTTTCTTTGCGGGAGGGTTCCCTTCTTCTTTTCCCCCGTTATCAAGCGTTTTCTCCCTCTTGTTGGGACGCTCTTTGCCCACAATATCTTTATCCTGTGAGGTTTTTGCTTCCTTTAATTTGTGCTTCGTAAGAATTGCTGATGTGTTATCAGGCTTAACGTTGCCTTTCTCCTTGCTTTCCGAATCCTTTTCTGGTTTATTCTTTGGCTTCTTATCGGTGATCTTCATTACATTCTCTCCTGCAATTGTGATTTCCTTCTTTTTGTGATGACCGGACTTCTCTACACTTTTCTCACTTTTCTTGGTTTTGCTATTCTTGTCCGGAACCTTCTCTTCCTTGCTTCGCGGCTTCTTTTCGGCATTTTTCGCATGCTTTTCTCGAGACTTTTCTTCATTTTTCCGTGGCGTTGTTTCTGCAGATTTTTCCGTACGTCCGCCGGATTCGTTCTTTTTCTTGGATGTTTTCTCCATATTTTTAACACTCTTGTGTTCTGTATCCTTGTCCTTTGTCTTGGGGATTTCAGCAGTTGTTTCATCAAGCACGGTGTCCTTTTCTTCAGTCTTCTTTCTTGCACTGGTGTCCGTAGGTCTTGCAGCCATGTCTCCCTTCTTTTCGGGCATATCTTCTCCAGATGTGTCTACATTGTCCACAGCATTTTCATCATTTAATGCCTCTATTGTATCCATATCCATGCACTCCTCCTTTTCTCCTTCTGTAGTTGTGTCGCCCACATCTGTACCCATTTGCGTCACTATTTTGTCATCCTTCTCTATCGACATATTTGCATTTGTGTCCATAATCTCCATGACCTTTGCTTCTTCCATGGGTGTTATTTCCACATCATTTGTATCCATATGCTCCAACACAGTTTCGTCTTTCTTTGATGCCTCTTCCTCCGTTTTTCCACTAAGCTCCAGAAGCTTTTCTTTTGTCATCTCGACAGCATCGTCCGCCGATGATTTTTCTGGCATAGGAGTTTCTTCTGTTTTTTTATGGCTCTTGGATGCTGACAAGTTCTTATGCTCCGAGACCTTGTCATCTTTTTTTTTCAAGGTCTTGTCCAGGGCGGCATCTTTATGCACCACAACCATTGCTTCCTTTAACTTGTGTGTCTTTTTAATTGTTGAGTCCTTGTGCGCATGTACTTTTTCATCTTTTTTTGGTGTCTTTTCGATGGACTTATTCTTGTGGCCAAGGGCTTTTTCATCCTTCTTCTTCGGCGTCTTTTCAGTGGATTTATCCTTATGTTCCTTGACCTTTTCGTCATTTTTCTTGCTCGCCTTTTCCGTTGACTTGTCCTTATCTTCCTGTATCTTTTCGTCTTTCTTCTTAGTTGTTTTTTCCATGCTTTCGTTTTTCTTCTTAGGTGTCTTTTCAGTGCCATCATCCTTTTTCTTAAGCGATTTTTCCATGGTTTCATCCTTTTTCTTAGGTGTTTTTTCCAAGCCATCATCCTTTTTCTTTGCCATTTTATCCATGGTTTTTGCTTCCCTGCTGCTACCATGTTTTACCGAAGTGTCTTTTTTCTTATCCGTAACACTCGTAGAAGTCTCTTTAGTGTGCCCCACCTTTTCCTTTTTCACTGCATGGGCACTACCGTCACATTCCGTTTTTAACTTCTTGGCAGGCATTTCGTGTCCGGCATCATCTTCGACCCTTTGCCTCTTTTCACCGCCTTGGAATGACACTTTCTTGAGATCTTCGCTACAGGGAATTTTGCTCTTTGCATCTTTAACTTTGGTTTGTTCTAAAGGATGCCCACTGTCGACCAGGGGCGGTTTCGATGAAATGCACTGTTCGTTTGGTGGCAGGGGCGTAGCTGTTGTTGGCGAAATGGGGATTTTTGTTATCTCTCCTTCGGGGTAGTAGGTTTTTAACCGTACGTGCCACGCAATGCTCGTCACAGCAGATACGGTGCGGAACTGGTGGATTATGTTGCGAGGTAGGAAGTAGATGTCATTATCGCAGAGTTGGATACGCGCATAACGGATGCCTTCCCTATGGAGCTGATTCAGTTTGGCATCCTCGACCCATTGCACACACTACAATTTGTAATAGAAAAAAATGTCAGTGTCGTAACACTTAGCCTTCGAAGGCCAATTAGCTTTTCGACGTGTAGCCTTACTTGAGAAATGGGTGGCTCGTGCAAGTCCAGCTGCAACTTTTCCACCAATTCACTGAAATCGCCGGCGTGAAATGCCACAACATCTTTGGTAATTCGGTTGTATCCCAATCTGAAGCAAAAAAATGTACGATATAGTAATGGCAGACATATTTAGGAGGGCTTAAAAACCCAGGAACTTACTGCTCTCCACAGTGAACGGCCTTTAGCACTCCTCCGGCCGCTGTGGTGTGGCGGTCCAAGCCATGGCCAACTTGATCGGCATGGCATTTTGTGCGGTCTTCGAACATGATTTCTCGAGGTTCGGAAGATCGCGGAAGGTACTGCAAATTGCGTAGTTCGTTCAAGCCAGCCCTAGATTTAGATGGAGCATAACGTGAGATGGGATTTTAATGCTAGAATTTAGCCTGGGGATCATCAAGCCTACCTCTTTCTCTTGAATGGAGATTTTGGAAGGTCGGCCGTTGGTAGCAACTGTTCGCCCGGCCGAATCCACAGAATGGGACCGTCATTGCTCTCCTGTGGTGTGTCCATGCTCACATAAGACAACTTTCCCCATGGCATGGCGTAGCGCAAAAAGGGGTTCTTCTCCAGGATGGCTAGAAACTCTGGGAAATAGCTGCCTACTTCTTCGTGAACCGTACCCACAAGGCTGATCTGGTGGAGAGGACCTGCCCGATAAGTACCGCTCGAGTAGGATCTCAAAACCTAAAACGATGCCAAGATTCATTAGTTGGATGGATAAAAAAAATGTGAGAACGTCTTCACAGAACTGAACCCACCTGTTCGTGAAACTTCTGCATGGTGGTCGTCTCTATGTCTGAGCGCCCCATCCCCATGCCTCCAACCTTCACCGTCAAGTTTGGGTAAACCTCGGAGAAGTGCTCCAGTAGGTCAGGCAAATACTGGGCGGCATTGTGCACAATTCCCATGACGTGGCTGGCCACCCCGGATGGGTCCTCCCCAAACGTCAGCTGGAAAAACTCGTCTGCCAGTTCCTCCAGCTCCTCCGTGCTCAGGTGCTCGATCTCGTCTTGGTAGAGATGAACGATGGAGGCACCCCCGTTGGGGTAAGTTTCAATCTTGATGTACTTGGCAAATTTGAGGCCCTTGAAGCCAGCTGGGAGATCCGTGCCGCACTGTTGCACGATGGACGAGGGCCTGGGCAGGGCCCCAGGCTCACTCTGGTACTCGACCTTGCTAGATTTGATTTGTGCCTCGCATTTTGAGCACCAGTTGTTCTGCTTCAGGAAGGTACCATTAGTGGCAGTGGTGCATTGAACTGATGCATCCTTCCTCCTGATTTTACGTCGCTGGTAGCATTTTTTGCATTCCACCTTACTGCTGGAGTGGGTTTTGCTCGATTGTGACTTCACATCCGTGCTCTTCGACTTATCCTTCGCCAATATATCCACCTTTTCCGGCTTTAATTCTTTTGCTTTGGTACCGTGAGGAGTGGACAAGGACTTCTCCACATGCTTTTCTTTGGACTTTTCGTCCTTTTTCGCCAACCCCAAGTTTGAACTTTTCTTGCAGCTTTCGTGTGTTTTCTTGTCCTTCAATGATGGTGTTTTGACGTTGTTGGTGGAAATGCCCGTTGTCTGCTTCGTGCCACTTTTTGATGACGCATTGCCATCGGTTATCTTGGATTTGTCAGTGTCTGTGCTTTTTGAGGAACTGGGCTTCGCCTTCTTGGGGGTCTTGATACTGGCGTCAGTGCCACATTTTGCCTTGGCAGTTGGGGGATCGTTCCTCGCTGCCTCTTCTAAGCTCACTAGCTTCTCAGCTTCTAAGACCTCAGGTGGCCCAGATATACTATCCTTCTCGTTTATAGATGGTTCGCCTTCAGTTTTCAGCTTTTTGGATACATGTTTGTCTGGCTCCCCCAGTATTCTCCGCTTCACTTTGGACGGGCTGCAGATTGGAGCAATTTTGGAAGTGTTGTCATTTGTATTTTTCTTCGGAATAATCGCCTCCTTTTTCACCTTCTCAACTGCCGTGATCTCTACTTTCTCTTTATTTGCTTTGGGGTCTGCTTTGGAGACCTTGTGCTTGCTTGAGGAATGAGATTTGTCCTGCTTTGCCTCCGGCGTGCCAAGGGGCTTGCTCGACTTGTGTGCAGAACCGGAGATCTTCTTAGGCGTGCATGACTCTGGTTTTTTGCATTTTAAAGCCGACTTATTCTCGAAGTTTGCTTTCCCAGATTTGCATTCCTCAACCGTATCGGCCGCACAGTCAAGAGAAAGTGCATTAGCGGAATCCATTTTAACCACGTCGTTTGGGGTTGGACTCTGAAAATCAGGCGACTGAACTCTGGGACTTAAGTCATCTTTCTTCTCGGCCGACCTTACTCTGTCATCATTCTCATTAGCATCGTTTTCATCGTTAAGTTTCTCTATCTTTTGTATTCTGACATCTTCCTCGGTCAGCTTCGAGCCAGTATCAAACTCCATCGACCCATCGTTCGTAACATGATTTACACTTTCAATGTTTTCGTTCGGCCTTATCGTGTCCGTTGCCGGTGGGGTTATTGCTTCATCCTGCCTATCAGATCTATCAGCTTCATCAAGGAATTCAGCATTCCTAATTGCAAGCGCTTCACACTCATCTATTTTCACTGTAACACCATTCACAGCAATTTTATCCTTGATGACACTTTCTTTCTGGCTATCATGTCCTAGCGTATCACCAGCCCCCATGTCCTCTTGCACAAACTGGTCCTTTTTCTCTTTAGATTCAGGCATTTCTGCTTGGGGAGAACTGGGTTGTGATTGTCTGACTTTCTCCAATGTCTCCTCTGGAGCATCCTCATTTAACAGGGCATCAGACTCACTAGTCTCAGGCACGCACATTTTCACTTTCACAGACACGACATCATTTTCAGTTTCCCGCCCTAGGTGTGTATCGGAAGAATCGGCATTCGGCTTTTCCCATTTTGGCTCATCTGCGCACTCTGCCGTTGCCGGGGTCTTGCAACGCCTTTCCTTCTCACCCGAGGCACGCTTTGACTTTTTCTCAGCACGCCTCAATGCTTTTTCGCCCTTTGATTTGCTGGAATGTGAGCTGGATTTGGACGAAGCACTTCTGTCCTTGCTTTTCTTGGATTTATGCCTCGACCTCGAACGCGGAACTTTTTCCATCGTCCCACCAGGTGCCAATGGAGCCAGCTCCGTGCTTAGTTCGGACGACATTGCGACCGGTTCGGCTTCTTCGGGCTGACCCTCGTTTTTAGGAGTATCACATTGAGCATCGACATTAGGATGCAGATCTGACGTATAGCATTGTAAGTCCCCACATTCGAGTGTGGACCGATTTTCGACAAAAGCCTGCGAGTTGATCGCATCCGGTAAACTGTCTGTATCGAGATCCTGTGAAGGGAAGCTCGCAGATTCTTTACCCACCAACAGATCCTCGTCGACTTCTGGTTCCCCGCAGCTTGGGGTCTTGGGCACGTCGTTGGCAATGAAGAATCTATCCTCGCCATTTTCAGGATCCCCGCAGCTTGGAGCCCTGGGAACCTCGTCAGCATTCAAGAACCGATCCTCGTCGTTTTCCGGCTCCCCACAGCTTGGAGTCTTAGGGACATCGTCAACATTGAAGAACGGATCCTCATCCTTTTCCGGCTCCCCACAGCTTGGAGTCTTGGGGACCTTGACGGTATTGAGAAACTGATCCTCGTCCTCTTCCGGCTCCCCACAGCTTGGAGTCTTGGGGACTTTGTCGGTGTCAAAGAACTGGTCCCTGTTGCTTCCAAACAATTGGAAAGTGTTGCTGACGTTCTCGATATGGCTGCTTTCTTCTTGAACAGCAGACGGTGATTTCACACCAGTTTCCTCTTCTTTCACAACTAACTGAACACTGTGATCTACTGTTTCTGTAGCCACTGTGGAATCGATCTCGTTATGCGTAGGGTCTCCGACGTCAACAGACTCGGCCTTTTCGTTAATTTCGACAGTTGGCTCATTCTCGATCGCCTTTGCTTCGCTTTTGCTGCCTTCGCCGGTGCTGCTCCTGTGTTTTCGGTGCCTGCTTGATTTCTGCGAACTCTTCTTGTCATTCGACTTTTGGCTCGTTGGGGAATCCTTGTCCTTCTCTTTGCGCTTCTTGTGTTTTTTTCGTTCTCGATGCTTTTCCGAGCCACTTTTCCTTTCTCGGCTCTCATCCTTGCCAGCCTCTTTGTGCTTGTGCTTCTTGTGATGATGGTGGTGACGATGCTTGTGAGGCTTTTCATCACTCGCCGATTTTTCTGAATAAGAAAAAAAAGGGTTAATAATGGCCTGACTAGCTATCTGCAAAAGGTAGCTCGTGTAAAATCTGCAGAATGAGTCACATCCATCAACATTGGTTGCTTTGGGTAACAAACTAGGAGTTTAGCCATTTTGAGCTTTTGTTCTGGGTTCTAAATTCACCTAGTTATTTTTAGTTAATTTATGTGTGAAATCCTGGTTGGATTATCACTAATTTATTTCTACGTAATTACTAACTTTATTTGGTAAGGGTTTATTTATCAAATAACCTGATGCTTGGCTTGTCAGAAGAGGTTAATCAGAGTGATCTGATATCATCATGAGCTAGGGCCTGAGGGTGCAATCTTAGTAAATCTCCTGGTGACCATGTTTTCCTTGCTTTGATATTTCTGTCTTTTTGCAGTCTTCCCGAGCTACCTGTCTCGCCTGAATTTAATTCAAAGTTACCTTTTTTCGAACTCTGATTTTTGGGAATCTGTTCCTCCTGGGTGGTCCCAGAAGCCTGTTTACTCGAGGTTTTGGCTGTGACACTTGGTTTTCCGTCCACTTGAGACGACTTGTGTACTTTTTCAACCCCTTGACGATTTCGACTAGGGGATGAAGACGAGCGCTTCTCCTTGGTGGGTTTCTTGTAGCTTTGGTCCACTTCCTCGTCTTTTTCTTCTTCTTCTTCCTCATCGTCGTCGTCGTCGAACAGCTTGAAACGCTCGGTAACGACGTTTTCCTGGTTGTTAAAGCACTCGTTTTCCGTGTCTGAATCGAACTCAGCGTCGTATAGGGGACTTCCACACTGGTCGAAACTAGGCCTAACGCCGATGGTGTTGTTGGGGCACGTTGTTAGTAAGCCTGGCAAATTGCGATAGCTGTTCTGTTCCCGTTTCTCCAGCACCTGCTTGGACATTTCGTGGGTCTCGTGAAGGACCTTGTTCGCCAACGGACCGTCCATCGCGGCTGAGGTCGCGTTTACACACGACGAATCCGAAGGTTTTAAATGGGTTTCGTTCGTCGTCGACTCACCCCCGTTCGCCGCCATGTTGGAATTCTGACGTGCGTCGCAATGCCCGGATGCTTGGTCGCGTTGGCCGATCCGGTCATCGACTCTCCTTTCGGCATCCCTGTTGGGCGCCATCTTGAATTGGGACCAACCTAGTGGTGCTCATGTTTCCTGGTTTATATACATGTATATTCTGTATTATTGTTTGATAAGGCCAGGATAAACACCATATTAAGCATTGATTTTTGATTACTTTAATTTAACAAGTCCATTTTTTTTTTAAATGTTAAATTAGGATAAAATATTACCTACTTCATTTAAATTCCAAATTTATTTAAGCGAAGTTTGTAATAAAATTAATTTTAACCATTGTTTTCTTTGATTAAAAGTACTGAAATTAATATATTAAATAGTTGATGTCGTTATGTTTTTAAAAACAAAACTTGATAAAATTAATCTTCAAGTGTTATTTTGGAAATGTAACACACTTCAAGTTTGATTTACATTTTATTTATTTGTAAGAAAAGGGTTTAAATTTCATTCAAACATTCATACAGAGAGGGTTCTATCCCAACTCAATATGGCGTCGATAATCCCCACCTGCGGCTTTCATTAAGATGGCGAAGGAGCGCTCCAGCGAATCACATTCGAACGCCTCGTTTTAAAAGTCCAGAGTGAACGTGCTTCCCATTGGTGGAACTCGTGTATTCCGTCCTTTGATTGGTCGACCTCGATTACGATAACCAATGAGCGCTTCGCAAACCATCATGGGCAGCCGAGCCCCGGCGTTCTCAGTGCGCATGCGCTCTTATAACATCCTGTGCGTGCGTCGTCGGAGTTTTGAAAACTTTATGCGTTGGAATCGGCGATAAGCGTTTTCCTCTGATTATTTTAGCCAAAAAACTGCCCGCAATGGCGACAGTTGGTCCTGCACCGAAGAAAATACGCAAAGCGGAGGGTCCCGGATCGGCAGGTGAGGGAGAGGAAAGCCGAGACTACGATGCTGAGACGCAAAACACACTGGAGGAGATCGACTCCTGTCAGAACGAAATCGATTCCCTGAACGAAAAGGCCAGCGAAGAAATCCTCAAAGTGGAACAGAAATACAACAAATTAAGGAAGCCGTTCTTCGAGAAACGAAACGAAATCATCAAGAAGATACCGAATTTCTGGGTGACAGCTGTATCCTTTTTTTTCAATGTTTTTTGGCGCTTTAGAATGCGTGCCTAGCTTAAGCCTAAATTTCATGCTTTGTTTAGCGGTGGCACCCCGCATGTTCGTTGGGCGGCCTAACTTCGCGTAGCTGCTACTTAAGCGTTTGGGAGCGCTTTGTGTTGAGGCTGTGGGAACGCCGCGTTTGAACGATTCGAGCTATGTTTTCGCTCGTCGAATGAAAAGAGGCTTAAATCGGCATCTTTGCAATTACCGCTATTTTGCTTTTGCCGGGTTAGGGCCGAAATTGAAGCCAGAAATAGGCCTAAGTGTCCCACCAAACCCGACCTTTAGGCCTCAGCACGTGGCGGCCTCGTGGTTGCAATAGTTTCTACGCATTTAGCTTGGCAATGTGTTGCCTGCCGGTGAATGATCCCCTGCCAAGATGGCTGCTTCAGCCCTCGAGTTTCCTATTTTATAAGGAAATTTACGTTTATTCGCACCCTGAATCGTTGTTTTATGCCACGATTATACGGAAAATTATCGAATTATTTCCGGGTCATGGGCTGACACGTGTTTGCCATGTGGTGTAGTATGATAACCTTTAACACGACCCCAACATTAGCCTAGTAAACATTAGAACCATGTGTGCAGTTTACTATTAAATGAATGGATCTTGTGCAGGGTTTCCTCCTACATCATTCATCGAGTGCAAAAATATACCTAAAGCAAGGCTTTCTGGGCACGTCTACATTTGATCAGTCCTAACTGAGCCAAACTAGCCATGCTAAGTGTGATTTCTAATTAACTAGAGCAAATATATTTAATTTCCATTTTAAGGCTCGTTAAAAGTACATAGCTTGTGTATATAATGTGGGTGAATATGCTTCTTTGTATAATGAAGAATTGCATAAAACCAGTAGTATTTTGTAATACTGATTTAATGAGCATTATTTTGATAATGGCTAAATTAAGTACGAACATGGCATGCTATGCCATTAGAATGTGCTGTGATTGGATTTTGGATTTCGTCATAGTCCATAGAAATAATCACATATACCAAATTTATGCAAACTCTTAATATTGGCTTTATTTAATTTCTTAAATTGACGTGCTTGAGTTTAGATTTATTTTGATAGGATGTTTTTAGGCATTTTTTTCCTTAACGATCCGTTAGTTTGTAAATCATTCTCAAATCTCCGCAATCCTAGACGAAGAAGAAGAAGAGTGCCTGCATTACCTGAATAAATTGGAGGTTGAAGAATTTGAAGATATTAAAAGCGGTTATAGGTAAAAGATGCTTTCTTTATTTTCAGTTATGTTTTCACCCATATCGTTCGTTGTTAGTAGTACCTTGGCAATGATTCTGCTTGTTAATAGTGGTAATTTTCTGTTCCAGGATTAAGTTTTATTTTGACGAGAACCCATACTTCGAAAATGATGTACTCACCAAAGAATTTCACCTGGGATCAACGGGTAAGGTGTCCCTTGTGCTCGCGGGATTCCCGTTGCTTAAATTCATTTGGAGCGTAACTGATTTTGTGTAATTCATTGTAAACCTAGGTGATCCCGCGTCACAGAGCACTCCAATCAACTGGAAAGAAAACATGGACCTGACCAAGAAACATCAAGAGAAGCAGCAGTCTCTAAAAAATAACCGAAAACGGACTCATCAACAAAGGACCTTTTTCACATGGTTTACGGATCATGGGGACCCATCTGCCGATGACATAGCAGAGGTAAGCGTTTTCTCCAATGGTATTTCAGAGTTTCGTGTAAAGCTTCGTAGTGTAGATGCGTAAATGGTGTTTATTCACCCTGCTTAGGTAATTAAAGACGATGTGTGGCCCAACCCACTGCAGTATTTCTTGGTTCCAGACATCGAGGTAGAAAACGGCCTGGAAGGAGAGGAAGACGACAGGTGAATGTCTACGTCGATAATAGAGAAACTAAACTTTACTAAGTTAAGAAAGAATTGCTGAGTTTTCCTTTTATTTTGCGAAATTGTAGCGACGACGAAGTGGATGACTCTGTCGTTGTAGTAGAAGAAGATGAAGATGGTGAGGGGGATGATGACGACGATGTCGAAGGTAGGAAAAGCCTTAAACACTTGTTAAATACTTATTGTCGTTTACTAATTGTCAATTTCTTCAGAAGATGACATTGATGAGGAGGAAGTTTATGAAGAAGGCGATGAAGAAGATGGAGAGGGTGAGGAGGCGGAAGAAGCGCTAGACGAAGGCAAGTTTTAAATTCCAGAAATGATATAAGCCCCATAGGGTTAACGTTAGCTTTTTCCGGTAACGAAGTCGTATCATCTGATATGACCTCTTAAAGTGTGAGATTATAATGCAATTTTTTATGCATTGTGATAAATCTGGTTGCTTGGAAAAACTTTTTACCAGATTTTATTGTCCATGACCCACCTTACAAAATAGTTTATTTTTACAAATCACGAACTCCTGCATTACCGTTTAACTAATTTAATCCGTGTTCCTTCTAGGTGACGAGGAGGTTGCGGAGGGCGAAGGCGAAGACGGTGGCGACGAGTGAACATCACTCTGCTAAAACAAAGAAGAAAAAAAACGCGAAAAACGAGAAAAAAATCAACGGTCCCTTTCGAAGCCCCACTTATTCTAGTGGCTATTTTGTCATTCACCGATCATAAAGGTATAAAGGAAATCAATTCTTATCCCATCATAGCTATCGTTTTACACGCACCCCTATTTAAAATAACTCAACATTTTTAACTTGCGGCACATTTGCGTTTTTTCCCCTCTTTATAATTTTTTGTCGAGTCAGGGCAACTTATTTTTTTTAAAAAGAAATGGAAGATGGAGGAAAAGAGGAGAGGAAGTTTTTAGATTTGGAATAACAATTTCCTAAATTAACACGTATATTCGGTAGCCCCTCTCCTCCGTTCCACCCGTGCTTCCCGCATGTTGGTTAATGGGCGATAAGGAATGATTTCTGTATATTGTGCCGAGTGCAATTTGATCAAGGCTCATCAAGGTGCGTTTTCCTATTGTTTCGTTTAATGGGGGAGAACAGACGTAACACTCCCAAGTGTGTCAAACCTCCACCCAAAAAAGTTTTTTTTCCGCCCCGAGTGTAAATGGTCTACATCTAGGACTACTTGCCCCAAGCCTCTTCCCGTGTTAGGTTAGACTGGAAGACCATCACCATCATTCTTATTCCCCATCGCCACCCTCTCCTCACCCCTCTACATGCAGGAATATATATGTCGCTGTAGTCGTGCGTTTTCTGTACCCATCTGACACTCCTAACTAAGGTTGAAGTTTTATTTTTAAGCATTAGTCCATTATTTGTACGTTCACTATTCATTCCTGACGGGGGACTTTTTAGGCCGTGTTTTTGGAGGGCTTTGTTTTTTCATAGGGAATCGCCAACGTACATTAAAATCGGTTTACTCTAAATTCGGCTCACTTTCAATTTTGTACTTTAAGCACAAAAAACAAAAAAAAGCGCACGGTTTTTAGAGTGCCCGTATTATGGTGATGCAAGAGCAAATTATGGAATCACGATCTCGATTGTGGTTTTCCACAGTTGCTTTCGGGAATAGATCCTCTAAAACCCCAACTCGATTGCACTCCTTTACACCCCTCATCTTTATTCTCGCTTTATCCTGCTATCCCTAGTTAGCTTTAACTACTTTTCTTTTTCTTACCTCCTCCCAAGGATCTTGTCAAAGTTATCACGTGCATGCTACAAAACTTTTAGAATATGGCATTGTTTAGCGCATAACATTCGGAAAACCAATGGTTTTTTTCGTGTTTGGCTTTGCCATCAATTTGAATATCTCTCGTTTTAAGACAAAGGGGCCCTTGGCTAACCTGCTGATAAATTATCAATCCTAACGACTGTACATTAATTTAATTAGCTTAATAGTAGAATCTGTAATTTACGATCCTTGGACCCACACTTGTTTAGCGAATGAAAGACCAGTTTGCGTGAAGTTGATTTGTTGGCTATAGATTTAAGGTATAACCAACTATTCCCTAAAATTACTTGTAAGCAAGATTACATACATTGAAGTGCGTTTGCCGTGAAAGGATCAACTTTTATTAAAAAGTGAACAAAGAAACTGCATTGCAAACAGCCCCCATTTGACTAACTTTCCATTGTTTTATCGTTTGAAGTGCTTATGTGGCGATTCAATTTTTGATGAGCGATTTAAACATGCTATTTCTAATCGCCTGAACAGGCTTTGGGACATCGGGTTTAAACATAATTGTCGTCGAGTAGCTATGCCATTTTCCTTTCCTGCTTTTTATCCTTTACTCGCCGATGGTATTTCTGTATGACACTGGATATTTTTATTATTATTGATCGCGTATGCTGACTTCTCACATTTCATGTTTTCTTTTTTTAGAAACTTGTGTACAAAATCTTGAAAAGCCCACATTAACAGTATAGAATACTTGGATCAATTCATCTGAATGAAATAAACGTTTTCTGAGAAAGACATTTTTGGCTTTTGGATCAAGTTTGAAAATCTGTACATTTCTGAATTTTTAGATTTCATTTTTTTCTCATCTGTGCCTCTGCTATTTGATGTCAATTTCACACATTTTAATCTTTGAGCCACAAAAATGCAAATTTTTTTCTGGTTCAAATTTTTTTAAAATGGCGAAATTTAAAGCTTACATTTGCAATTACTGAAAATCTTTCATTTCTATAATGAATCAAAGATAGGAAATGCATTTGAAAGAGGGGCGTTCAGATTGTGAAACCATTTGCAGAAAATCTCATTGAAGTAGGATTTTTGTATCGAGCTGGACGACATCTACGGATGGCCCTTTCCCAAGTAGAAAGCACATTCTCAAATGACGGCGCTATAGTATATTGCCGTTAATGTTCCTTTTTTCAATGACCTTTGATCGAGTGTGAAAGAAGGCCATGGGTGGGACGTCGAGCACTAGAAAAATAACCATAGTAAACGATGAAACCTCAGGAGTTATTAAGGTAATTTTTAAGGAAGTTCTCCTCTTTATAATGCCGCACATTTTGGTCTTTGGTTCATGTTTCAATGCCTCAGATTTCAGATTCGGTGGTCAAGCGGCTGAGAGGAGAATCCGAACGAGATGTCCCAGGCAAAAGGGCCGCAGGTGAGAACAAAGTTTTGTAGGTATAGGACCTATTGTCAAACAAGGGAACGTTAGCTTCGTGTGTATATTTCGCTAAATTGATCAATCATTAGCTATGAAGACTTGGTTAAGACAAGTCTGCATTGTATAGAAAGTTAGTCTATACACTGAATATCTTA
>JAUJYV010001248.1:0-19794 GCA_033995625.1 Ophyiulus pilosus
TAACTTTAATGGCGGGAAGGGAAGAACCACGCATGCGCACCCATTACGTTCAGTTAGTTCATTGGGTAGTTCAATGCTTGGCTCCTTCCTTCCCGCCATTAAAGATAAGGCAAGTATAAAGACGTTGGCATGCGAAAACTATCTATTATAGACACATTGCCATCACATGCACCTAAAACCTTTTCAAATGTCAATAAGATGTTTGCATCGTTTTAAAGATCTTCAACAATCTTGACAACTCTAGCTTGCCAATTCAATATATTGCACTTATCGGATCGCTCGTTTTTAATACCAAATAGTTCTTCATTACGATGATTGATAATTTATGTATGCCAGTTTCTCACGTGAGATCCTGCAGCAACAAAAATGAATTATACCTTACATAAGCCATTTCCTTGACATATCCGATCACGCCAAGGTCTCCAGTCTCACGCTATTAACCCAACTTATAAGGAAGTTCATCATTGGTTTGTGTTCGCGTTTTGCAGGTTTCGCTTCCAATTAATAAAGGGCAACCTCGTAAAAGTCATTTAAGAGAATTGTGAATATAAATGAACATTTAATGCGAAACCTGGTTACTGATGGCCTTGATTGCAAAATGTTTCTCCTTGACGCATCAGGGAAGCACTAATGCATGGACAAGCTCTTATCACTGCATGAAAACTGGGAAGATACTTTGTGTGCATTTTGAGATTGAGCAGATGTCACTTTGATGGAAGCATTATTCGAGGCAATGTCAAATTGAAAATTCAGGCATGCTTATAATAGATGTTAGAGGAGACTTAGCAATAGCTCACTGAGTTTTCGGTTAATTGCAAATGGGACACCGCCCCTTTAGGGAGTCCACAAGATCGGGAATTCGTGTAATTGCCCTGTTTCTTGTTTACGTCTACACGTAAATTTTTTATCCCTTTGTAAACGGGCATGTGTCATTGGCGTCTCTTGATTTTTTTTTTTTAAAAACTTGTCCCTACCGTCTGATGCATTCCTCGGTTAAGTCAGGAGACAGGAGCGTCATGCTCCTTACATTGCTTTTGACATAATGTGCATTGACAACTGCCCTTTTCGATTAGAGGTATGTGATTAAAATAACCGTGCTCATTTTTTGTGTATTTTCCAAAAATGAAATGATGCTGCTAAATAAGCACTTCCTTACTGCTTTTGGTTAGATGTCACTGCTAATATTGACTTTTTTGAATTTATATTCCATTTTATTTTTAAATACAGTGATACCTCGAGATACGAGTTTAATTCGTTCCGTAGCCTTGCTCGTATGTCAATTTGCTCGTATCTCAAAGCCATTTTCCCCATTGAAATTAATTGAAATGCCATTAATCCGTTCCAGCCCCCAAAATGCACCCAGTTGTTATTGTTACGTGTTTTTTCGCAGGTCATTCTCTGTATGAAATACTTAGTGTAATCATTTTTCAATTATTCCAGTAAATTAACTTTAGAGTTGAACTGGTGAAATCCTTAACATGTTCAATAACTTCTGCAAGTATTGTGAATGGAGAGCGTAGCTGAACAATTAAATAGTTAAGGCAGGAAAATTAGAGGGTGATACATTCTGATTTATAATAATTATACACAAATATGAAAATACCATGCTCTCATTAGGCGAGGCGATCCCAAAACCGTTCCTCGTATCTCAAATGTTGCTCGTATTTCAAAGCAAAACTTCGCTCGCTCGACGGCTCGTAGTATCTCAAATAACTCGTATGTTAGGGCACTCGTATCTCGAGGTACCACTGTATTTAATTTTAAATGAGAATATACAGTTTATGTAATCCGTTTCAATCATGTTAAAATACAAACTTAGGTGGGTTATATTTTATATACGAGTTGGTGTCTGATGCTCTCTTCACCAAGGAAATTTTCAAATTTCTTTTAGCAGTGATTGTGCATTATATAGAGGCACGATAATAAGTTGAAGTTAACACAGTATATAAAATATATGATGTTCCTTAAACAGAAAAAAAATGAATCAATGACGTTGCATGTGCATATAGAAGTTCTTCTTTGATGGTGTTCGGATATAGTAGCTTTCTTAACTATATTTGTACCGACTAAGATGTGGTGGTCACTACCCTTTGACATTATCTTTTTAAATCATATAACCATGTATGATTTTCGGATGCTATTATCTTCCTGTTTATTTCCAGCAGCCAAAGCGAGTCTATTCAACTGTATTCCGATATTCTTGTTTATAAACGTACGACGTGTTTGCTCTCTAGTCTCTTGTGTGATATCTTTTTTACTCCATGCTTAATCTAGTTTTGGCCAGGGTAATACGGTAGGCTTAATGCTAGTACTGTTTGTTGTGTATTCATAATGCATAAAACATGACCTTTTTAGATGAATATAGTAAATATATCTGTCCAATGACATGCTTTCAAAATACTTGTGTGGTGAAGGACGCCTATACAAGGCTGTAACTACATCAATATCCGCGGAATTCAGGTTTTATGTGGTTTGAGTTTTACCCACAATTTTGTCATTTAGAGGCCTTGAGGCATAATCGACGTAGTTTACCTCAGAATTGGGCTATTTAGTAGGGCTTCTAGACGTATATTATTATAAATAGTCATCTTTGGAAATGTAAATTTTAAATCATATCCGCATTTGAGGATATTATGGATATTGCGTGGCTTATAGTAGATATAAATTTGCAACTTAAAATATGCAAACTAATTAAGGCATACCCTGCAATTTTTCTCGTGGGGAAGCGTTTAATAATGCCGACTTAGGGTATGATGAACGACATGATACTAGAGTTAATATAAATTTTAATTAATAGTTTATGATATAGTTGTTTTTTTGCGTGCATTAAGATAATATGCCATGAAACCTATTTTTGCTAACACCTCACTATGACAAAACTAACCGTGTTAATTTTCTAAACAAATCGTGCAAGAAAATATTACTACTCACATATGGCATGATGCCATTTTTCGGTAACACTTTGATGTACATGTATATTCATTTAATTATTTAAAACACTTGAGCGTGTTTAAATTATAAGTCGGCAACATGAATTCTAGATTCCTTTTAATTACATGTACATTCGCAAGAATTTCTATTTTTGTTTGACAGATAACATTTTTTTTTTTTTTTAAAGTTCCTAAACTATTACGTGCGGTGAGACGATAATGTAAACTATAATTTAATATCAGGGATACTGCAAACTCACTCAACATTGCAGAAATGTGGCTGAAATTGCGTTTATGAAGTACAAAAGGCGCGGCCATGTTGGAAATGCCATGATAAAGATTCAAACGCCATCAGGGCGTGGCTTGGCTGCTGATTCCTTTTTTGAATACTATAATAGGTTTCTTTATTGAGATGCTTTGCATGCTTTTACTATTATCCTCTTAATTTAAAATTGCACCCGAAATTGATGTATTCACCGATCAAGCCTGAATTATGTTTTGCCTTGAAAACATTTGGTTTGCAAAAATAAACGTGAAAGTTTCACATCCGTAACATTTGCTTTCAAAATCGTGAAGGTAAAAGGTTAGCAGAATTGCCAACAATTGACAAGGACTTGTATTTAGCGAGAAGGCTTAATCAATGATAAGTGTCATGCTCACAACTATACGTTTTGGTAAGTTCCTGCATATGTGACTGGAACACTGGCGTAATCAATCAATCAATCATATATATTAATCGTGTGTTTCGTGACCGTTTTTTTCCATATTCGTGCTCTTTTATTAACCGCCAGGCACCTGTACTCAGATGTTAGATTTTTTGTGGATTAAACGAAGCATGGAATTGCTTTCAGATATTAAATAAGACCGTTTTATCCAGGGAAGTTCATTTTGTTTGGACTTCTATCATTGGTTACAAAGTTGTTTATGTTACGGTCTCTGGTGCTTCACGGAAATAAAACATCTGGAGATAGTGGAAAAAAACCCCAGAAAGGACAAAATAAATTCAATCTTTAGACGTGTTCTGGTAAATAAAAGTAATTGGAATTTGATTCGGCACACATTTTATTTGAACAGAGGTTTTGCTCTCATTGTCTGATCGTATATATTATCGTTGCACTTTTCAATTTCGTTTTTTTTTTCTTTGTTGCCAGTATCAACATTTCAAAGACGAGGCCGCTGCAGTTTATTTTTGGAACATTTTGTTCTATTTGTAACAAAAAGCGGTATTAAACGTATAACACCTCTCCTGTATCTGTTGTTTTTACAAATATTTTGACGTTTGAGTGTTATTTTCAGTATCAGCATCATTCATTCCCATCTTTGTGTAATTTTCAGAATCTTGTGATCGACAGTTGTTACTAACACGGTCGTAGTGTTTAATTTGCGATAAAAAACAAATACTATTAGAAAAATCGTTTTAGAATGTTACCCTATTTCATCAATTCTGAGACACAGATTTTTCCACATTTAAAAGTTTCTAAAAACTGGATATATTTAATAAAACAGACTAATTAAAATATTTGTTAAATATTCTGAAAGATATTCCAAAAAAATTGATTTTCTTTGAATCAAAGCTGAAATTAAATTTGGGTCCTATCGATGAAATAAGGTAATATAGAAAAAAAAATTAAATATTTACGTAATTGTGTACGGCTTTTTTAGATATACCATTACCAATTTATATCTTGTATTCATTGTAAAGTAAACGACAAGTGTAATATTTGGCAATACATTTTCCAAGATAATATTTATTTAACCGTGATTGAACTTTTCTTTTTTGTTTGGCAATATCATTCACAAACAATACTGGCGCCAAAATAATGTGTGCTTGCGCTCTAGTCTGACAGCACGGCCGTGAGCCAGTGTGACACCCAACAAGGATATTAAGTGGAATAATGTTATTTATCCAATTGATGGACAAATGTACTTGTACATGTACTGTATACTGTTGATGAGCAGTTGGGGATGACTGGAATTCGTTCCTATTATCTTTTTTGCATTTTGATATTCTACTAACGTAGCGTATACCTTCTTCAGCCAAGGATAAAAATTGGGAGGTTGTCTGATAGAAGGCTGGGGAGGTTTTTTTTAGGTTCTTTCATTTAGTTTTGTTTTTCACACGCTGTGCTACTCATCAGATGAACGGCTGTTCAGATAGCTATAGCCTTGTAGAAGTAAATGCTTGACACGAGTCAGCTTTAGTGAAGAGTGCCGCCAAAAGGAATTGATGGTGATGGTGCCGTGAAAAATCTTTACTGGAATAAAATATCGCTGTTGGGAGTCTTTTAAAACTGAAATTCTGATTGAAAAATATATGGCGGAGGCTTAACGAGACCGCGTCGAACCATTTTCTTTTCTTATCCCTCGATGTCCCATTTAGCTTCATTTCAAATCCTCTTTACTTTAAATGGGCACCTAAAGAATGAAAATCTTTGAAGGCATTGTTGGGATTATAGTGCGCTGCTATGGTAATTGACAATGATGAAGAAAAGTGGCGTATCCAGACTCACCAGGAAGTTCTAAATAATTGAAACTAAATTTCATAGATTTTAATCCCTGGCTAAGGCATTTTTTATGTTTTATCTCCCTTCGATGTTTAGGGAATTGATAATGGACATTTTACAATAAAACGTTAGATGAAGCTAAGAAACATCTGGAATTTATGAGCCATTTGGACAGTATTTTTTTATTGTGCCTTTCTGCTTTTTGCCTATGTTGATGTTGGCTCAGTTGGGTATTGTTCTGATTAACTTCAGAAGGTAATTTGCTATACTCGTAGAATATAGTTTAAAAGTAAAATTTCTGCAAAACGGCTAGCGTATCTATGCAATTTTTTTTTAATATATGTAAAAGTGTGTCACCGATGGGATTTTGAATATATCGCAAAATGTGGACACGTATTTCCACGTTGAGGAAAAAACATATCAAGAGAGTATTTCAAAGGATGCAACAGTGTTTACCCTATATAAATATATACATATTTTCTATTACTATATAGCATATTTATTCAATTCAGAAATGTTGCGGTTGGAGCTGAATAAGTAAAGAGATGTGTGAATTGACGTTGGGTGTCCTTGATTGTGTGCATGGAGACGGTATACAAGATATGGATGCAGTGAGAATTATCAGAAATGAAAGGGGAGCGACACCGAGATATGATATTATAGAAATATGTCGGTGACATTGCTTTGGAATCTTGGTACAGATGGCTTATAAATTGGGCGAAAATTAGATCATAAAAGGAAATTGCTGCTTCTATCTAGGTGTGAAAAAATGGTTCTTCTTTTCGTAATTGCTGTATTGTTCACCATGTGATGTGTGAACTAAATTGTAATCGTAACCGGATGTGCTTAAAAAAACAACCTCAGCGTTTTTTATATCTATAAAACTTGTGTATATAGGTAGTGTTAGATGAAAGGACGCTGATCATCAGTAATCTCACAATCAAAATCAATAATAACCCTTAATGACTGCACTGCGTGCTAAGCGTTCCCAATTTCCTTTGAAAAAGAGGGTCTCTATCGATGTCGTGCAATGTCTTTCACTTTGTAAACAAATCTATTATGCAGGAAGTCGCCAGCTTCCAATTATAGGATGGATACCCAGAGCAGATATTAATAAAACGAATTAAATTGTCCGTCATCGTCGAGGAGCAGGCACGTTCATTCTGATTTGGATGACAAGGCAGCTAGCTCTGCATTATTGGATGACTCCCCAAGTGTTTAGAAATTTGGAGAATTTCCATAAGTAGAGAAAATGGCCATCGTTTGTACTTGCGAAATGGGTTTTTGCTAACAAACAATTGCAGCTTAAAAATGCGGGGGAATTTTGTAATTGCTTGAAATCCACAAAACAGCTGAATGCCATAAGCATAACTATTAACATTTGGTTCGCTACTTTAGAACTAACTAGAACCAAAGTGAGCATTTATTAAACGGATATTTGGCGCCATCTGTGGTCCTTGAAACTTGAATAGTCTTAAGAGTCGAAACCTTGGCTAAAATAGATTTCAAGATATATACCATCGTTATTCCAAAATGCAATGTCCCTAGGCTGTGCTGGCAGATTATATCATTTCCTTAATGGGCCAGCCAATGGGAAGAGAAGGACGTCACGTGATGCTGGTTTACTAACATAATGGGCTAATTGCTGCAACTGTGATATCTGTTGCAAATATGACCATTCAGGGATACTTTTTTACCAGATGGGAGTTGTCTTTAGTACTCTGATGTCTAACCATAACGATGGTTTGTTCTATTTTTCAGAATACCAATGAAATCCAAAGCAGAAGACCAATGAAAGGGAAAACAAGAACGGAAACGTGACCCTGACATTTGTAGCATGGTGATTGGCCCAATAACTTAAGTCTTAAAAGGTGAGTTTGTCCTATATAGCGTATCATTGAAAAAAATAAACAAATGTAAATGTGCCGTTTCTCCCCCCCACAGCAGGGCGTTTTGACCTGTAATACAGTAATCAGTATAATTCACGAGCATCACAGCTTGATATTGAAATGCAGTACATTTCTAAACTGTAAGGTTGAACATTAACTCTCCACGAGTTTTGCAACAATTACTTTTCTGGTTTTAAATTACTTTCAACCGAAGATGGTTCTGTGAAAAAAATGTGGAAATGAGAGACTTGTTGGAATTGGTTTTAGTGTGGACCACTTCTCTACACTTTATAGTTAGAAGATAAAACTTAGTTTTTATAATGGATTCATCAATGATGGCAATGAATTATAGGGCCAGTTTTATAGTTAATGAGTTATGGGTATGCTGAAAATGAATAGGGTAGGAATGTTTGAAAAGCCTATTATTAACTTTTTTGGCTAATATCAGGGTCAAAATTTTAATTTCCTCGTTATTTTCAGGATCTTGTAAGGAATTTCCTTGACCCAAATGATAGGAAGTAATGCAGATAGTAGAATATAAATTCTAGATAATTCAAGGATTTTGACGTTTTGTTACGTACGTTTCTGTATGACATTGTTTTAATGTGGTCATAGAAATGAAAGGGTTGCGACAGTCAGGTTCTGGATAAGGTAGCTGGAGTATGGTAAAGATAGTGGCATAAAAAGTGTCTTTCAATTTCCTTTAAAAAAAAAATGTCTCGAATGCTGACCCCATACATTTCAAATTCAAGAATTATGTTAATGTTATCATTCTACTTTTTGCTGCTTTTTTTTTTTTGGAATTCATAACAAATTATTCTCGCATTCGATGTAGCATTGAGAAAAGCACTTTTTCTGTATCTTATCAAGAAATGGTGGATCGATACATTGTCAATTGTTTTGTCAGCAGGTTTATTTGCTATTAAATTGATGCTGGGAGAGTGCATGGACACTTAAACCTACAATTCGCTTCTGTAAAAGGATACTAGACCGAATATTTCTGCCTGGATAACTTCTGTATTGGCGTTTATGGAATACTTGCTTTAGCTCGTGGACATTTTCTTTTTTGTTGATGTTTTTTTTTTTAAAAAAATCTTGTTCGTTGAGGGTCCGTCTCCGGGTCAGTGAAGCGAAAAATAACAGATCTCTTCAACTTGGATGATGGTTGTGTTCAAATTGGGCTCCCCCCAATCATGCTTCTCCACACTTTGAAATTGCCTGAGGTCACGCTTTCACTTCCATCTGTCTCATTGAACACTTGAAAGCATGTGTGAGTCATTATTGAACCATCCCTTCGACCTCACAGTTTGCTGTTTTCTAGCAAGCCTGATTCAAGTGCTTCCACCTGTCCATGCCAACACCAAAATCAGTTGGTTATAATTGCTCAGGAGTCTTGACACTACAGGGAAAGACAAATTAGCATATTTTATTACACCCTTCTTGTATTTTCCATATGCCAATGAAATGTCATGGCCTGTTTTCAATGAATTTGCCCACATCTGTTGAGGGCTTTCAAAGACCAAAATCAACATTTGATTTTCATTCTATTTCAATGTTGAAGTGGTTAAAGTTCATACATTCCCTTTGAAGTAATCACAAATCTGTAAAAAATGTATAATGCATGTTGCTGGAATAAATCTTTGGCAATGATTAGACATTGCTTCAGAATTTAAAAAGTTTGATCTGTTTTGAGCTTGTTTTATTCCTTTTTGATTATTTTTAAGTTCTTGGTTATCTTCTACATGGGAATATTGCTGTATAGTATACCTTGTGGATTCTATTGATCTTGGAAATATAAAATTGGAACTTTGGTAATTTTATTATAATTGAAATAGTACTTTTGATGCGAAATTGCCTGGTATTTATTGGCTAAACGTCTATCAAATGTGGTAGCAACATTTCTCTCGATTTTCGTCAACCGTTATCGTGACTCTTTATCTTCTTAACAACCCAATTATAAATTTATGCCTTCTTTAACGAGCACTGAAGGAGCTTATACAAAAAAGCAAATTCATGCTCCCATTAAGATAACAAGGAAGAATACTAATTGAAGAAAATAAGTATTTAGGAGCACGTCGTCCCACGCTACGTACATTCACGATTGCTCTGCTTTTGAAGACTGCCTGAAAGAGTAAACTTTTATTTCATTTGAATACTCGAAGTTGTAGTTTTGATCTTGTTTTATGTGATTCATAAGTGCTTAACTAGTCTATTTGATCGGTTTTCTATTGGTCCCACCTTTTTATTTGTGGGAAACTACCACCCTAATCTAGAGCTCCGGTCTTCAAACTTTTATCCAAGACGGAACCCTGCAATTCAAATGTTAGTAATTTATTTGGAATCTTAGTTCAAAAACTACACCAACCGCATTTAAATGAAAAAACAACTTCAAAGTAAAACGTAATTTTGAAATTTTATCAAAATTGATATTTTATATTTATACTATATATATATATATATTATACACAATTCAAATTTAATGCTGAATCTGAAGTACTGCAGTACTGAACTGTCGCACTGGAATTTTGGGCTCAGCACCTCTCACTTTTTAAAATACTGAATATCAAGGATTGAATTGTGTTGCGAAGCATTGTTATTCATTGCAATTGATAAAATAATACATCAGTTTGTACATTAATAATGAGTAATCTACATTTTTATTTTTAAAAAAACCGTTCCGGAACCCCTGAAAATGTTCCAGGAAACCCAGTATGAATAACTCTGGTCTAAAGTATTACTCCATACATAAAAGTAGGCAGCAATATCCTTATTGTGAATCACTCTAACTTAAAAAAGAAGTATGATTAACGTTATGTTTAATAATGCCATTCTTTGTCTATTTCTAAATAGGTTTTCCGTTGTAAGTCTGAGGTCTCTGTTTTAGTGAAATTTGCATTATATTTTTTATAAACACGTTATCACCTTCATGAATCATGAATTTTGTCATACACACATTTTTTTGGAGGTGTAATTAATTTTACACTAGCACTTCAATGCAAGATTACAAGGTTGGGCAACGCATCAACTTGTAAGCAGCATTGTTTAATGTCTATTTTAGGAGGAAAGTAAAGATTGTCTGTCATTCATGATGTCATCCAGAAGAAATGCGTTACCTTATCTTTTAAAACTGAGCATCCACCACGGCCATTTTTTTTTCGTCTCATTCCACAAAATCGACATTGTCCTTTGCAGTGCTTCTTAACTAAACTTCCCCGTGGTCATAAATACTTCTTTGGAATGTGAGATGCCACCAACAGGATTTCGACCGTTCCCTACAAACCTATTGTTCGAATTGGCAACTTTTAGCTTGTCTTTTTTTTTTTAGTCTTTTCTTTTGAGTTGCCAAAAATCATTACTGCTTTTTAGAGTATAGTCTTACAAAAAAAAATGTCGATATTTTTTCTTTTGCCCTTTGCGAAGTTGACATTGACTTGTCTTATTTCTTACTGTAGTTGACAGTTGTTTCCAACTAGGGTGTGACGTAAACTCATGCCAAAGA
This sequence comes from Ophyiulus pilosus, assembly GCA_033995625.1. Taxonomy (NCBI): domain Eukaryota; kingdom Metazoa; phylum Arthropoda; class Diplopoda; order Julida; family Julidae; genus Ophyiulus; species Ophyiulus pilosus. The sequence continues at coordinate 10,823 of JAUJYV010001248.1, forward strand.
AAATAATGTTTTCCTTATTCCTTCCTTTTGTGATACACTGCTTCATTACCGTTGCCAACAAAATCCGGCTGGGATTTTTCTAAATGCCCTTTGTTGGGGGTTTCATCAATCAGTGGCGAGTGAAATGACAATCTTGTTTGCATTTTTGAATTGCAAATGTTATATACACCTGATTGCACTATTCAGTGAGGTGAGACTATAGTTTAATGAGAACAAGATTTGAAGATACATTTGTATTTAGATAACATTCTAAAATTTCCAAAGTTGAATGCAGAAATGAAATATCTGCAGTATGTGTTGAGCAACAAGAATCGACAACGGCATTAGTAAGTTTATTTTATTAATGCTGTTATTCTATAAACTCCGTATTAACCGGCTCTCCTTCTCAACTTCCGGTCCCAACTGAGCGAGCGTCTTGCATCCGAACATTGGGAAATATTTTTTCCTAATCAAAATAAGTAAATAAATAATAGGTTATTGCATGGCTGTGTTTGTGTGGAACAAACATGATGTTGTCTGGACTTGCGTGAGACGGAAAAATCCATATACTCATTGGACTCCTATCAACAGACTAAAAAGGGGAATTTTCAATAGTGACAGGTGGGAAAAACGTTGCAATAGGGATGTCTAATGCCACACATTACACGTGTGTATATTGTATACAATTTCCAATAATGAATCATCATCTATGTTTTCGCTGTCTGCTCAACGATCTTATAAATGGAGTGAATATCTGCGTGCTTAAAATATTATTTGAGGAGATTTGCCACACTCGAAGAATAGTTGAAAATGGCTGACATATTTAAGGTTGTTGACAGCAAGCCAGGCAAGATTGATGGTAATATCCAAGGTTTATGTGACATATCATGGAATGACAGCCATTGTATATTGTCAATTAACATTTGAATACGTATTGATAATTCCAAAAAATATATTGCTAAATACCATCATTTGATGAACTAGTGAGTTTTGGACCCATTTTTAACATTAGTATCATGATTATGAAAGCTTTATTTGGTTGTATGAACATGAAAATATTTTTTGTGCCTGTAATATGATGGTATAAAATATTTTTTCAATTGTAAAATGGGATTTCATGCACGGTGATTTCCAAAAGCTGTGTTCAACAACTAGCTAATTAAATTTGTTTCTATGAACCAACGCGAAATTCAAGTTTCTGCTATGTGGCACATTTATTTCATGTTAAGTGCGAATAAATAATTAGATTTCGTGTTTGTGGCATTTGGAATGCGCAAGCCTGTGTAGTATTGATTTAAATAAATGGATTACCTAGTTTCGTAGCCATTATATATACGCACTAAACCATATTACTGTTTTCCTACCAGCTGCCTAAAATGCTTCAGGCCATATTGGAGCCTGACCAAATGTTGAAATAAAAGCAAACAATACAGCCAATTATTGCTATAAAACCAATCTTTTCATAGACATGTAGCGTATATAAACATTTCTAATATTAGAAATAATGCACTCTGCTTTGAACTTATAAACTTGCCATTTCGTCAAAGGAAAATTCCATTATTTTAAATCTTGTTCCTAGTTACCAACCAGTACAGGATAAAATAATGGATCTCGTTTAATACTTTATTTGCACTATGCATACAAATTATTTTAATTTTGCAATAATAAATAGCAATTTTTTAAATCTGATGTAGCTGGTGAGTCAAGATGTTGCTGCACTATAAGCGTTCAAGTTTTAGTTCGTGTCATTGCTCCAGCCTAAATTTGTAATCAAAATACGAACAATATGCAATGTTTACCTTTTCAATTACACGATTACAGATCAAACACAATTTCCTTGCTGCAGATAATTGCAAGGTTCATGGTGCTTTAATCTAATATTATATGGTCTGCCAGTTATTGAAAACGCCTTTTTGGGAGAGTACAAATTCTAGGTTCTGGAACAATTAGATTTTAAGAACGATTCTATTCCTTGTAATTAGTATTCGTATGTACTTTAATTAGTATATAAATGTTGCATTTCTCTGAATAAACTAGTAATTTTGTTGCAGTTTATAGCTTGCAGCTGCAATAATTCCTAACCCGTCAAACTAAGCCAAAAATTATTGTAATCCAAATGTTTTTCTAAGGTAAACATTCTCAAGGTTAATTTTCCAGAAATACTGTATTTGAAGTACATACCTTGTTTATATTTTAAGCATGAGTTGGTCTTTCATGCTAAAATTCCACGAAGTTACACCTGCATGATACGTTAAATCTATTTTACTGTTTATCTGAACAACCAAAAAAGTTAAAAATAGTGCAAACATTAATAGGGTGCATTCCAACCATGAATTAATGATCGAGTAATGCTGTATCATTATCTGGGTTTTATTTGTTTGTATTGATTAACTCATGTGCTTATTCCAATAATTGGGAGCAGCTGCAGCTCTTGTATTTAAATTAGGTAAAAAAGTTGGTGTCTGCATGTTCAAACGTCTGGTTGCCTCGTACCATATATCATTAACCAAGAGATGAAAACCAGAAAGAGGGCACAATAACCCCCAAAATATGTGAAAGGGTTACTTTGTTTTGTCTTATGTTGTTCTGCACTTACTCCAGGTACACTGTACATGTACATTGAAGAAGGTCGTTGTCAGTCTATCGTATATCCGGAAATGAACCGTAATTCACTTTTTACTATGCAGGTTTTATATATACAGCCAACGAATTGATAGACAATGACATTGAGGCGCCATTTGTAACTGCAGCACTTGGTGATGAAATCTCTGCCATTGTCAGACTCCATCTACTGTATAATAAATACATGTGCCAAGACATAATACAGTGCTGGGTTTCATTGTATGCTGATAGCATCCTAGTTGGCCTCTTAAAAGCAATAAAACTTGTGTCAATGAGAATACATTTATTTTATATAAAAGGTGTCGTTTGTTATCCTCATTCGGACACTGGGCGTATTTACCTTTTCTTTGTGCTTCCGACTAAAGACACAAGAGTTAAACCGACACCAAGAATTTGCATATTGAAATAAGTTTATTACTTTTTGTGTTTCATGATATCAACAATTTCTGCAGTCTTATAGATATGACTAGAATCATGATGTGTTCTAAACTTGAATTTCAAGAAGCAAGTTTAGGTAATGAATCTAGTAAGGGCCCCCCTTTTGAGGACGTCCTTTTTGAATGGCCCCAAACTAGTACCAAATTGCCAGATGGACTTAGACCCACAATGCACATGCGCTTTATATCGAATTTCTCATTGTTGATAAGCAAATATCGAAGAACAAACAATATTAAGACAGTTGTACTAATATTGTTTTAAGATGTTATAGGACTATAAAATGTAGTATAAATGTTCTACGCCATCCCACATTGTTGACGTAATGAGATGAGAAAACCCTTATCTGCTAATTAAAATTTCCCGATATAAACGTGGGAAATGGAGGCTTGGTATCGATCGATCTTTCAAAAATAGACATGAGCTATAATTAAACTAGACAATTTGACAAAGAATAACAGAAAACGATACTAGCTATGAAATAGATTTTATTTACATTCTTCGCATTCTCATGTCGCCTTGAGTTGAATAGAAACTGAAAACCTTGTCACAGTTGCACATTGCAGGAATTTCAGCTGCGGTAATCTAAGTTATTCTAAGTTTTATCTCCAACCATGGTTCAGATGCTCGAAAAAAGTAGTGCCTAACAAACCGTTTCATCCGCTGCACCTGCACGATTTTTATTAAAAATGTTTTTCCTTTGTCTTTTTGTTTGCAGATGGCCTCATACGACACCTAGCAGCGGTCAAAGCGGAGACGATGGCGTAGCTCTTGCAGCACAGAGGTGGCATTTGCCGCGTTCCTCAACAAGCAACGAAAATTAAGACGCACGAAAACAAGAGGCGCCATACCACCGGCAGTATGGCGCAATCCCTGTTTCAGGGCAAGCGCTTCTTCTGCCGGGAATGGGCCTTCGCCAAGATCCACCACTGCCTGGAGACGAGGCTGGCATCGAAGACGTGCGGGGCCCTCATCATGGGCGGCCCTGGCAGCGGCAAGACGGTGCTTTGCTGCGAGGTGGTGTGGCCGACGTCCAGCCACAGTCGCCAAAGGACGCTGAGGAGAAGGCTGCTGGCGCACCACTTTTGCCAGGCCCACGACGTGGACACGATGTCCGTGTCCAAGTTCGTTCGCAATCTAGTCCAACAGCTGTCCAACTCTGAACTGGTGCCTGGATACGCCGCCAAGCTCCAGGACCCCGATGTGCAGGCCTCTCTGGATCCAGGCGAGTGCGAGAGGAACCCTGACGAGACGTTCAAGAAGGCCGTGCTCTTCCCTCTGCTGGAGGTCGACCCCCCGAAGCAGTCGTGCTTCCTTCTGGTCGACTCCATCGACGAATCGTACATCCAGCCCACGGAGGACCGCAGCACGGGCACGGGCAGCAGCTGCGGCGGCCGTATCGTCAGCCGGACCATCGCCGAGCTGTTGGCCAACCACCACCAGCTGTTTCCCCAGTGGCTGTTGCTGTTCTGTTCGTCCCGAAAGCAGAGTAAGGCCGTCAACAAGCTGTTCACCGGCTTTCGAAAGATCAGCCTTGACGACCTGCACAAATCGCACGTGGTGCGGGACGTGCAGCAGTACATTCTCTCCAGACTGGACCAGGAGGAGTCGCTGCGGCAGCATTTGAGCCGCGAGACGGCTGAGATGCTCAACCAGCTACACATCAAGAGCAACGGCTGCTTCCTATACCTGGAGACTGTGCTGAACGGGGTTATCGAGAACTTTATCGTGCTGCGCGAGATCCGCGAGATTCCTGGCACCCTCAACGGACTCTACCTCTGGCTGTGCCAGAGGCTCTTCAGCCGCAAGCAGTTCGCCAAGGTGCACGCCATCCTCAATGTCCTGTTGGCCGCCAGGAGGCCAGTGAGCGTAGAGGACCTCTACCTCTGTCTCCAGGTGAAGCACCCCACGATGTCCAAAGAGGATTTCAACAAGAGACTGACCATGCTGAGCAAGCTGCTGCTGGATGGCAAGGACGGCACCAAGATCTTGTTCCACCACAGCTTCGCCGAGTGGCTCTTGGATGTCAAGCACTGCACACAAAAGTACCTGTGCAGCGCCGCCGAGGGCCACGCCCTGCTGGTAATGTGCTACACCCTAAAGGCATCCCGCCTCACACCCGTTCAGGTGCTGGACCTAGCATGGCATCTGAACCGCATGGCGGTGCATAAGCCACTGGACGCGGCCCTGCTTCCGCTATGGATGGTGTACAGTGGCGCCCCCATGCCGACCACTCTTCAGGAGTCATGGCCCAAGGACCACAAAACAACGTGGCTGCTCGTCGAGGCCGGGGCTGGATGCGAGCAGGCGGAGTTGCCGTCGCCGGCCGACGAAATTGAGAGCAGGGCCGAGAAGGGGGAGCTCGATCCACTTGAAGAGCTGCTGGCCAACGGGGCAGAGCTACACGCAGTGGACGCCAACCAGAGGACGCATCTGCACAATGCCGCCTACGAGAACGACGCCAAGCTCGCGGCGCTGCTCATCGCCAGAGGCGTCGAAGTGGAAAAGGCAGACAAGAACGGACAGACAGCTGTGAACCTAGCGGCTCGGCAGGGTCACACGGAGGTGGTCCGGCTGCTGCTGGAGGCCAAAGTGGACCCTGACCACGCAGACAGCGACGGTTGGACGCCGCTGCGCTCGGCGGCTTGGGGTGGCCACTCGGAGGTGGTGTCTGCGCTGCTAGAGCATGGCGCACAAGTGGACTTGGCGGACGCTGACCAAAGGACTGCCCTGAGGGCTGCGGCCTGGGGCGGTCACGAGGAAATTGTTCGGCAGCTGCTGGAGAGCGGCGCCTGTGTCAACAGGGTGGACAACGAAGGGCGGACGGCGCTCATCGCCGCCGCCTACATGGGACATGGTGACATTGTGGAGCAGCTGCTGAAGCAGGGGGCGCATGTTGACCACGAAGACCAGGACGGGCGCACAGCGCTGTCGGTGGCGGCACTCTGCGTGCCTGCCAGCGAAGGCCACGCCCGGGTAGTGGATATCCTACTGGAGCGTGGCGCTGAGGTGGACCACCGAGATAAGGACGGCATGACGCCTCTGCTGGTGGCTGCCTTCGAGGGTCACCGGGAGGTGTGCGAGATGTTGTTGGAGTATGACGCTGACGCCGATCATGCAGACAGGAACAACCGCACTCCGCTCTTCGCCGCCGCCTCTATGGGACACACGGCCATCGTCAACCTGTTGCTCTTCTTTGGAGCCGCCGTGGATGCCATCGACGGCGAGGGCCGCACCGTGTTGTCTGTGTCCGCTGCGCAGGGCAACGGAGATGTGGTACGGCAGTTGCTGGATCGCGGTTTAGACGAAATGCACCGCGACAACTCTGGCTGGACGCCACTCCACTACGCCGCCTTCGAGGGCCACCGAGACGTGTGTGAGGCGCTGATGGAGGCTGGCGCCCGCGTCAACGAGGTGGACAACGACGGCAAACACGCGCTTATTTTGGCGGCCCAGGAGGGCCATCTGGCAGCGGTCACGGCGCTGGTGGAGGGCAATGCCTCCGTCGACCACCGATCGCACGATGGCAAGACTGCGTTCCGTGTAGCGGCCCTGGAGAACCATCGCGAGATCGCTGCCTTCCTCGTGGAGAGAGGCTCGGACGCCAACTACATCGACGCCGACGGTCGCTCCACGCTCTACTTGTTGGCGCTGGAAAACCGTGTGCCCATGGCTGCCTTCGTGTTGGAATACGGCGCCCAAGTGGAGAGCACGGACCCCGAGGGGCGAACCCCGCTGCACGTAGCTGCTTGGCAGGACCACCGGGAGATGGTGGAGCTGTTACTGGCCCACGATGCCGAGGTGGATGCGGCCGACCACGACCGACGGACGGCGCTGCAACTGGCTGCCTGGCAGGGTCACGCCGACGTAGTCAAGCTGCTGCTGGAGCGCGGTGCCACCGTTGACCATACCTGTAATCAGGGCGCCACTGCACTTTGTATCGCCGCCCAGGAGGGCCACGAGGACGTGGTACGAGCACTGCTGGAGCGAGGCGCAGATCCCGGCCACGCTGACCAGTTTGGCCGCAGTCCCGCTCGAGTGGCAGCTAAATGTGGGCACACCAGCGTCGTCAGGCTACTCGAGGAGTATGGTGGGTCTTCAGGCGGCTCATCCTCGCGCTCTCCCGGCTTCCCTGGAAGCCGTAGCACCACTTCAGTAGCGTCGGGCTCCACCGCGGAGACAAAGCCCTGCAGCGCCATCCTCTGCCCGCCGGGCTTCAACTCACCTGCTGCATCACCGGAGTCCACCTGCGAGAAACGCCAGTCTTTCGTCTCCAACCCGTCGTCGTCCAAGTCTTCTGGGAATCTCACAACGTCGACGAAGTCCTCCCAGAACTCACGTCATGGTGGCTTAACGGGCCCGGCCGAACCTCCCCTGCCCCAAGCCGGACCGCCGCAGCCTCCGCAGGGATGTATGTCTTTCACCCAGCAGCTACAACAGTGCACGAGGAATCGCAATAGGCCCATCAGCAGGCTTCTGTCGCCCTTGGGTGAACCGCAGAGTCCCCTCATCACCCCCGTGCACTCCCCTGTTGTGGCCGAACTGACCCAGGGACTGCACTGTCTTTCTCAAATGTCTTGTACCTCTAGTCCGCGTCCCGCACCTTCGGTCTCCTCCTCGGACTTCTACCAGCCGTTATATCAATGCGACAACAATAACGGTCCCCCTAGACCCCCCAGGGGATCGAGGGTCCCACTCTTCGAGGAACTGCAGCGGAGCAGGGGACCGCTGCCGCCTTTGCCGTCTTCACCACCATACCTCGGCGATGGGACTGCGACGCCTGGGGCTTCACCCTTTCTGGGGTCACCCAGCAATGCGGCATATTCCCCCGAAACAAAACTGCGCCGCAACGGCATCGTCACCAACCCGAATTACAAAGGGACCACGGTGCCGGCCGTGGGGAACTTTCCCTCGGGAGGTGGCAAAGCGCGGGAAAACGGCAGGGGGACCGGGGTGCCGATGGGTTTGTCCAGCGTCAATGGAAGCTCCAACTCCCATGGAGTCCAGGTAGCGCACAGACAGCAGCTCAAGACAATTTCTTGCGAGCATCCGACGAGGCCCAATGGACTGCCTCTGAAGAAGGAAACGCCGCTGTAAATGTGACAGATAGGAATTTAAAAGGTTTGTTCATGGTCATTGGTTTGCTTGTCTTCCGCTATGTCTTCCACATTTACAAAATATATTTGTTTGTGCAAGATATATTTGTTTATGCAGTGAATAAGAAAATTCTCAGAAAACCCGAGCATGAATTACTGGGACGTTCTTGTTTCATGCAATTTCACCAAAAAAGTAGTCATTTCCTCCTCGTGCACGAGTATTACTCAGTTTCTTCACTACAGGTATCTTACTTAGCAGGTGATTGTTCCTCAAAAAAATCCCTACAAATGTTCTTGGGCATTACCCTCTACCTCAACCCATCACGATTTTTTTTGTATATGTTAGAGTTCACTGAAGCAGTGCTGATTTTAGTTTTCAGGTATTAGCATGTTACTCCAGCTAATCTTTTGACGAATGATATGCTTTGGATTGATTCATTGTAACATTTTCTGACATTGTACAAACCAGAACAGAGGAAGTTATTTTCACTGCTTTTTTATTTTTTATAAATGGCTATATATTATTTGCATTTGAATTACGTACTTGACAGTTTAATTTGTCTGTCATTACAGACTAAGTTGCTAAAATCAAAACTAAAACGTGTGTTTCAAAAGAATGCATGCAACTTTTGAAAATCAAAATCCCCCTATGCAGTTGTTGTAGCTGCACTAAATAGCCAATATAATATATTTAAAATACAGTGGAACCTCGCATAACGAGCATAATTGGTTCCGGAATCTTGCTCGTTATGCGAAACACTCCTTAAGCGAAACAATTTTTACCATAGAAATTGATGTAAAATACGATAATGCGTTCCATGCCGAAAAAGATACTCAAAA
>JAUJYV010001249.1:0-19781 GCA_033995625.1 Ophyiulus pilosus
CTCGTTAAGCGAGTCATTTTTTAAAAATTTATATTGCTCGTTATGCGAGGTGCTCGTTAAGCGAGGTTCCACTGTACTTACCTTTACTGTTGTAGTACTCACATACTCTATCTCTGATTTTCTTGGCACCTGAGGTACTTTTCCTGTTTAGAGTAAGTATGTACTTTGTAAATCTGCAAGGTTATCTTTACCATCACTATCTTCATTTGGGTTGACATACTGCATGATTGAACTCCATAGCCAGGGAATTATTAAGTAACAGTAGACTATTGTACAATTGTTTCAGCCTTTAGCGGTTCAAGGTTGATTGGTTTCTGAAATACATACGAAAAATCTGAATGCCAAAATTACAAACGAATTCTCCACATCTACACGAGCTTTAAAAATATGTTTTTATGAAGTTCAATCCATCTCATGAAAACTACCTAACCTGGGACAAACACATATGGAAGGTGTTCATATATTTTAGTAATATCCTGAGCTTTGCAAATTTAGGGCTCTTTGTTGCAAAGATTCTTTACATTTTGAGCAGTACATAACTGCTCAATCTGCAATTCGTTCAATCAGCCCAAAATGTACTACGATAAATAATTTTGTTCCATAGTTCGTAAGTTCTTTGTCCAAAATTGGAAGTTTTACAGGGGATTTACAAAATAAATTCCGAAAGAAAACGTTGGGAAACAGGAATGTAAATAAATAAAGTCACCAGATTTTGAAAACATAATGAGTAATTATTCTGATAATTCTGCAAACTTAAACAACTCATCCGCATTAAACTCGTATACTGCCTACGCTTTTCCTTGTTTCAATAAATAACATACACATATATATTAATTGCGGAAATTACAAATAAAATGACGTGATTTTTGATGCATTGACGCGATTCGAAAAAAATTACCTATTGTAATCGTGGATTGTCACGTAGCAACTTTCCACATAATGGTAAATTTGATCAGTTTACAGTGTTAACAACAAAAATCCTTGTTAGTACTTTGAAAGCTTGCTCATGTGAAAGATGTGGTCATGATGACAAAGAAATCCATGGGCTAAAAACCGTATTATGGGTGCTATTTTTCATTATTTTTTCTTGACTTTGTTATGGGTATCTTATGAGATATAAACTGTATATAGCTTTATTTTAAAAAAATTAGGTATTATGTTGAATTAGTATAACCAATCTTCTTACACCATATTTTCATATGCTATTTTACACGATTTTTACACTTAGGACCGTACCCAAAGTGTAAAAATAGGGTGCATACGATTTAGGACCCCCTTCAGGGTCATTTTCATGCACGAGGGGGCTTTCGAAAATGAAACGGTTGAAACGGCACGTGCCGGGCCTGAGAGGAGGGAGCACAACATGAAACAGCAGTGGGGCCATCTGTCTGGACGGAGGGTCCAGGTGCTAGCACCTGGACCAGTGACGCCACCGCCTGAAACGTCAGGAATTGCTAAGCAACGTTTGGACCACGTGACGTATGTGCCTACCACAACACATCCGCGTGTTAGATTGTTTAGTGTTTACCTAACCACAACCCAACACGTGGATAGGGATTTTTTGTTTTGCATTATATGCTACTTTTTCATAATATGTTCAATTTCAATCTTCTCCAAAGCAAAATGATTATCATTTGTATGCTTTTGGTTGTTGTTTTTCTTTTCGGTTCAATAGCATCCAAAATCGATTCAATTCATTACCCTGTTACAGGCAGCATGAAAACGCCAATAGTATAGGGAGGTAGATTTACTCAAAGTACATACTCACACTCAAGGCCGTATATGTCATCACATTTTGGGGGATAAGGTCTAGAATCTTGGAGATGACTATTTTGGCCATATTTTATCCAGGGCCCGCAGAGCAGAGAATTGACCCAGGTGATTTAGAAATTGTATTTTTATCTAAGAAAATTGCACTTTTAATGCAGAAAAATTGAGTTTTTACCTTAAAAATCACAATTGGTGGTATTGAAATTAATGTGCGTCTTACAATCGATGGTATCTTACATTTGATGAAATGTGGTAATACTGATAAGAAAAGATAATGAAAGTATTTGTCACAATCGGGTTAGGTCAGTCTCGACTCATCTAAAATGGAATACGCAAACACACGCACGTCACAATCTTTTGCGTTCCATTTTGGTTGCCATTCTAAATAACCAAGTGAATTTTGTTTAATTATATAAAGTTCAGTGGCGGATGATTCATTCTGCATAAGGCACGTGAGTTTCTACCAGTGTTGGGCAGTAATTGAGCACATTAAATGAATTTAAGTAACTGAATACAAAAGTAATTAAATACAAAATGCAATCAAAAGGTATGAATACAAAAGTAATTGAATGCAAATATGCCCAAAACGTAAAAACGTTAAAATAAATTGAGTTCCCTAAACAATACTTTTGCAAACCTCCATACTCGTAATTACTTGAATTTACTGATTTACCCAAGTCTGATTACAATTCTACTCATTCTATTGAGTATGATTCCACTGCAAACGTAATCAGTACTCTTACTCATAAGTACAATTTGCCCAAGTCTGGTTTTTACCATTAAAAAGCGAACATTTTTCATTTTGGCATAGGTCAAGTAGGATGACCATTTTTTTACCACAAACATTTTTTGACTAAACTTGCAGATCAACTTGTTTTCAACATTTTATTTTTCCCACTTTAAACTGTTTGTCTGCAAAATCTCGTTTTCCTATTTCTCAATAATGCAATAATGCAGTTAAGGAGACCCGAGAAATCCAAAAAAAAAGTCGAAACAACAAGTTAACAAAGAATGTGATCTATATTTCCAGCGATGGGCATTAAAGTCAACCGAATACATTTCTCAAAACTGCTTTTTCAGAAGATGTTTTCTCTAAAACTAATTCCCAGGCAGTTCCATAGGCGTATCGAGGCCGTTCGTGCCTAGGTGGCGTTACACGACGCCTCCGCCGCCAGGTGTCCCAAGGTCACGTCCCATTTCAATTTCATTGACCCACTATTTGGGTCACGAGATGACGGGGTGGGGAGGAGACCACGACGTTTTCTAGGGAAGGATAGGGGGAAAGCAGCTGCTGAGAAGCGCCTCTTAGCGGCCAAGGAGGGAAAAAACCGGTTGCTGTGGCCTAAAATAAGGAGGGGGTCATGCAGCAAACAGGTGACCACAAAAACAAAATAGGTTGAGCCAAGAAGAAGAAAATGTAAAAACGAAGAGAGGGCGCTGCTGATGCTGACGGAGGTCTGGGGGTCATTGCCTGTTCTTGGAAAAAAATGCATATGGAAGTGAGAGAGGTCAATCGCAAAACGAGTGGGGCAGCCAGGGTCACTCCTTGTTTACTCGTGCTTGAAGTTCTCCCTGAGCGAAACGCTAGGTGTCGCTCACATCAGTAGTCTGGCAATAACATCATGGTTTATTTTAAGGTTGAGCAATCTGGCTGCAAATATGTTTGACATATTATAATGCCTAGTATAGACCAGAGCAAACTCGAAACAGAGTTTCTGTAAATACAATTTTGCAAAAAACGTGGTTTTATGGACATATGTTTCGATATACAGGTTTGCCAAAACATAGTGTTCACATCAAAAATGCATTTCAAAACGGAGGAAATGTTTGCTGTTCATAGGGCTCATACCAAGACCTGTCTACTATGTTGAAAAACTGGTATCTGCTTTACAAAACACATGGAACAATGTTCTACGTTATGATATACAGGTCTTGGTAGGAGCGCCATTGAACAGCAAACATTTTCTCCCCATTTATTCAGACCGCCTCTTGAGCGAACAACCGAAATGTTCCCTGGTATAACAAGCGTTTTTGGAAAGTTTGCTGAAACCTTTGGAAAGACAGTTTCAGCCAGTTTGAAAAAAACATTGTGATGACTTCCCAATATTCTAAATTCCGCATATTTTAAGTTAAAGTCATTTTTATTCTGACACCTGTTTTGTTTTTTCACTAATGTCATCAAACTTTCATCTCGGTGGAAAAACTAAAACAGCAGTTGTTAAAACAGGTCAATATACATAATGATTCTGCATCCTTCATTATTACTCATATGAATATCAAACATAAGTAAAATTATAGACTAAGTTAGTCGAAAACCAGACATGAGCGGGGTAATTTGGGGCTGACCAAATCAAGTTTCTGAAATTTTGATCATTTTATTCAGTATTTTGTTATTATTTACCTCGCAAAGTAGGGACCAAAGTGTTTTTGCTTTATTTTTCGCTGGAAAAAGTTTAATTTAGCTGGCAACCTTGAAGTGTATATGGCAATAATCACGTTGTTGATACAATAGAGAGTTTGAGCCAGTTAACGCCTTAACGTTAACCTTAACGTTAACGGGGGAAAGGGAGGAGCCACAGACTGCTCTATCCAATGAATTAACTGTACGCCATGCACACTCATGACATTCATTTATTTCATTGGGTAGCTAAGTCTTTGGCTCCTCCCTTCCCGCCGTTAACGTTAAGGTTAACGTTAAAGCGTTGGCTGGCTCAAACTCTCTAATAACTCCATACGTAGACATTAGACGCCATATATGGTCATAAATGTTTTTGGACATATTTGAGGCATACTTTAGCATGTTTGGCCCTATATAATTTTTTCACTAGGGATATTCCTCGGAAAACGCCCTTGCTCAAAGTTATCCAGCGTGATGGGTTAACTTTGAGACAGAAAATAATGGGAATATCCCTGCATCTGTAAATCAGAAAGTAAACGTGATGACGTTCGGAAAGAGGATATTGATTATATTTGAAGTCTTAGATTTTGGGTCATAATTACTGAAGAGTTTTTCAGAATTCCCAAAAAAAAACACCCAAAACTGTCCCAAAGTATCCAGATTTTACAGAATATTAATATACAGACTAATGCAAGTATCTCTTGCTGGTATATTTTCTGGACTTTTATGTAGTAGTTTTGCTAGGAAGAGGTTGTCTGGGACAACGGTGGCCTACGTCATCGAAATCGATCAAGGTTGCCTAGGAAATGCGTCTCCCTTTAAATATTCCCATGGAAACGTTTCTTCCAAATCACAGCAAAAACACGAGAGGGGCGTGCCCCAATAAAGTACCCCTCTCCTTTCACCGTCGACCAATAAAAATAGAAGTGGGGCGGGGTGCCATTGGTTTTGTGGACCGAAGGGGTCATCGAGCTCAGGCAGAGCCTCCAGTAGCTCAGAACGTATCCATACTGGCAAAACTGGTAAACGCTGCTTAATTGGTGACACATTGCTCATTATGGTTGTGCAAATTAAGAATAATAAAACAACTCCTCCCATATACGTGAATGCACCAGCGTGATATTTGACCCCATGTTTAAGTACCAACGGGGTATACATTCAATGATGCAATAGTAGGCAAAACTAGTAAGTTGTAAAAGTTTGTTATGGTGACCACTGATCGGTTAAAGAAGGCCAATTGTTGCATAACTTGAAACTTCTAGCAACTTGAAACAACAACTAACCCTTTTTCCTGATGAGTTTGGTAAATTTTTAGAAGTTTCTGAAAAGTGTTCTATATTTACAACCTCGAAACTGAACAAGTCAGATAGAACCAACCTCCTCTTTCTGAATATGGCGTCATTTTTACTCTCTGATTAACAGGTGAAGCGATATTCCCATCAATTTTCGTACCAAAGTTACCCCATCAACTTTGGGCCATATTTTTTTAAGGCATATCCCTATAGTGCTTAAATGGGACCTAATTTAATAATAATGCCAATAAAAAGTACTCTTAATTCCTTCAAAAATTAAGCCCACATCCCTTATCCTTAAAGTGCCATCATTTTACGCAAATGACAAATATTTAAAAGCTTGATAATTGGTCCTTAAATAAGTACAAATGAGTACATTTTATAATTGTAATTTTTTTAAAAATTAGCATATGCATGAAACATTTGTTAATATTAATTTCAACCATAGTGTAGAGGAGACTAGGGAACATTGAGACATGGGGTAAGGTGAGACACATTCACTTAACAAGCTTAGAATTTGCACTTCTGTCAATTTTGATAATTATTAATTTGTATATGTCGAACATAGCTAAATGAATGAGAATTTGTTGAAATATTTTCAAAAAATTTTAAATTGAACGATTTTAACATGAAAGATGGAAATCGCAGTGAAATTACCTTAGTATAATAATTTCATTTAATCATATTTCAATTGCATTAGGTTTTTATAACATACAAGTTATTATAATATTTTTGCATAACTTTGTCTGATTCATGAAGTGTTTCATAAAATTTGCATACACAACCACTTAGGTAAACCATATATTCTGACGATTTTAGATCAATAGGACTGTGCAAAAATTGTTTTAGTAAAAAAGTGTCCCAATGCTCCCCAGTCTCCCCTATTTATTGTTTGAAACTAACTATAATAAACTACAAAAACTAAATTTGTACTTGATTTAGATTGGCACATATACATTTTAAGGTGTATTATTCTGTTGCTGCCTACTCTCATATTATCACATGATCTCGTCAGTGATATTGGCGAATTTCTAAATACCTAAATTCCTGCTAAAATCAAACATTTCACTGAAAAGCTTAAAGCTATCAAAGCATAATAAAAAAATTGAAAACCAACTAGGATGAGGTCACGCCCACATTCATTATGACTCGAGGTGTCCGAGACGGTTGGGGGCGTCGTTTTCCAATATGCTAGTGCATATTTTCAGTTTTGCCCTCCTTTGAGGTTGTTGAATCGAGTTCAACGTTGCCCAGAAATTACTTGGCCCGGAACCACCAAGCAGTAAAACAACAACAACAACAACAACAAAAAACAATAACAAATTCAGAAGAGTTATATCAATTAGGCCAATATCTGCCTAAGACATTAGCTTAGGCTGAGTCAGGGTTTATATGACAAGTTGTGAGGGTCAAATTTGAAATGCAGTTTTCAAAAACATAATGTCAAAATTTGCAAAACGAGTAGCCGAAAATTTGAGTTTCCTCCATTTGACTGGGAATTCATATTTTTGCAAATTTCTATTACTTTTTTCTCATTATGTTCGGTTTGGAACATACTGTATATAGATAACATTTCAAATTTTCTAATTTGTTTTTGTCAATAAAGAAAAATTCAAGATCGATGTTTTACCAAATGTACTTGTAGGCCTTAACATTTTCTGCAGCAACTTTTCATTATTAGAAAAACGTGGAAATTGTTAACTTTGCAACAACAACAAAAACATACAAAACATAAATTTTCTGCGGGAACTTTTCATTTGTAGAAAAACGTGGAAATCGTTAACTTAAACTAAAAAATCAGCATGGGCAATTTATTTTTTAAAACCCATGTATTTTGATTTTCATATCTAGAAAATTCTAAAATGCTAAGAATCTAAAAAAAAATGTTGACAAAACACTTTTTTTTACATCGAATTCTTTTACGATTAACAGAAATTTTCGACATAGACAGGAAATTCCAAGCAACATACTAGTGTTTAACAAGAATTTCAAGCATAATTCCTGACTTTTCCGAGGGAATAAAAAATTAAGCACATTACCAGACATTCCTCATTTTTAATGATACCAAACACCCTGACCTGTCACAATATACCAAAAAAAATGCAATTTTTGTATTACTTATAAATGAAAATTTGTAGTTCCTAATTCCCCAAGGTCAGCACACAAAATGGCCTACGGTATGGGGGTGAAATACACACTCTGGTTATTCCGAACTCACTGGACACTAATGCATGTAGGATAATGGGACCACGAAATATTAGGACCAAATGAACAAGAAACGCATAAGATGTACAAACTTACCGAGCTAGGTTTCATTCGGGAGACCTGGGTTCAATTCCCGGATCGCCTAACATGAATGATTTTCGCGGTTTTCCAGAGTTGTTTCTAGGCAAATACAAATAAATCCAAAAAAAAACTATAATCCTAATGGTTAGGTGGGTTGAGTCCCTCAATGCATATGCGGTAGATGTATAAATTTAAACTACGGTTAATATAGAGCCATTTCCGTATTAGGGCCCCATTATTAGGAATACCTCTGGTAACGATGGGAAAAGGGCCATTCAAAATGATGGACGTCCCCGAAATTCCTTCAAAAATTGACTCCCCCGCCCATGTCCACAAGGTGTCCATTTTAGCATTAAATTTGGTAAGTAGGGTGTCCAGCAAATTTGTTGGAACATACAAAGGCCCTATATATTTCCAAGCACACGTCATGCTGCCAATTCCACGATATTTTTCCAGACTTTTCTGATTAATACAAATCAACTAACATCGAAGGGAAATGTCAGCATAAAAATGGTGTTTAACACAAATTTAGGCATAATTCCCTACTGTCCCAAGGTTTTAAAAATTCAAGTACATTTGGGACTGGGGACACATTTCCAAAAACTGAAAAATACCATTATTAGTGTACATCCATAATAACTCCCCCCTCCCCCCATCTTGTGGACGTCCTTTTCTTTTTGAATGGCCCCAAACAGGCGTGGATGTGCACTATTTGGAAGCGGGGGTAAAAATCTGCTTCCTGGTGCATTTTTGGGCACGAAACGAGGGGGTGGGCCAAGGAGGGTTGGATGCATGAGGGGGGATTAAAATAGGAAGGAGAAGTCGTTGACTCTACCACACAAAAAAAAAATTCGCGCCCGAAAAAGGTGGACAAAAAAAGGCGCCGCCGCTAGGGTAAACTGGTTCAAAATAGTCGAATGGCGCATGCGCATACGATGCCGCGGTGACGTCAGTGGACGATTCCATTTGCCCCCTCGATGGGAACAATGACAGCCAACAAAAGAAGGGGTGCCAAGCAGGAGGGGGACGAACATAAAAAAGACCGGTTTGGACGCAGCAAGAATGGGCACAGACACGCATGACCTCGCACTATTTCGCCTGTAACGAATGCGCGTTAACGTTTCCTGGACTGTTTTTCGGCTAGTTCAGGAATACAGAAATTGTGCTACCTTCATATGATATAGGGATGGAGGTAGTATCGAAATCAGTATCAAAACAAAGTATCGATGCTAACCAAAGTATTGGAAGAAAGTATCAATCAGTAGTTTTCGATAAGTGGAGTACAAATTAACACATTTTTGGAGTACTTGATAAGTGAATGTTACAGATTTCTTTCCTTGTTGATGCTGATAACGAATTAAGTTTATGGCATCTATCATAATAAAGTCAATGAAAATACCCTATACCAGAACAAAATACCTCAAATCACGTAGTTATAGTACCAATATATTGATTGTAGTTCAATAAAAACATGCGATGTAAAACTTGTTATAGGTATAAAATACCTTTAACTTTAAAATTTCAATACTGAATGATACTTCATTTTCAATTAATTTAATACTATTTTTTTTATATGGGACTCATCCCAGCTGCCAATTGGAATTATAGTTATTTGGATAAACTAGGTAAATTAATTTAATATATTTAATACAAGAACTACGTATTAATTTAGTACACCTATGCCTTTCAAACACATAACAGACAAAAATAGATGATTAAATAAGGGAATTTCCCTATCGAATAAGAAAATAAAACGTACGTTTTCTGAACTTTTCCGATACTCATGTTCAAGTATCGATATGGGTAGAATTATAGAAAGTAAAAATGTCGAGTACTAAAATACTCGGTATCGAAACAAAAGTATCTATCATATACTAATATCAGTAGTAGCGTAACAATACCTTCATACACTGACGAGTGTGGTACGGAGTTCAGCAATGGTACTCATCCCAGACTACTTCCCAGTAAACATGCCATGCGAAATTTAACTTATTTATCGTTGATTACCTTTTTAATATGCAGGATCTAAAACAATGGTAATCTTTATTGCGATGCTCAATTTTTTTTTCTTCAAATTTTCAAAAAAACCAACAACATTAAGACAGACGTAAAAGGAACATTTTTTTTCCCAAAGAGTTGGGGAAAATATTGTTGATAATTTAAAAAAAAGTTTAAAAAAAAAAAATTCCCCACAAATTTCAAGCATAATTCCCGACATTTCCGAGGTGATAAAATTCATTTCCCCAGCCCATTTCCCAGCTTTACAGATTCTCAAGGCAGCTTGACACCAAATTTTACCTTCGTTTTTGAGGCATCATTTTGATTCACTTTACGGTTCCCCTTTTATGAAATCCTATTGGGTTTTAAATTATAGATTTCAGTAATCGTCGTTTAGACGGCAGTCTACCGAAAGTTCTCTAGTTCAGAATGTCTCACTTTCCTGACATTCAAGGATTTTCCTTAACCTGTATTTCGATGAGAATAAAATGAAACAAAAACAACGCAACACAATCGTATCAATAAAGCACACATTTTTAATTCGAGCGCTTAATTATAAAATACAAAAATCTGAACAACTCTTATAACAGAGCTCAATAAGAATATTTTATAAACGTAATTGATAAGAGACTGCACGGAGGCCAAAAGTTGGAAAAAAAAAAATGAATTCAATTTTCATGGCTACAACGTTTTCCGATTCAAATAATAATAATTCTACAACTTTTTTTTCCAAATATTGGTCGCCGCATAAAACCTCTCATTTTCTCTTATGTATATACAGTACATATATATATATATATATTTCTGTCGTTTCAATGGGTAAAATTCACCCAGCGATCGCAATTGCGCAATAATGAAACGTCAACAGTGACGCAACACGGCGTGATCACACGTGCGTCATCGTCCCACTCAAGTTACGTCGTTGTCAAGGCAACGGGCAGTCCTAGTTTCGCATTCTGATACCGCGCATGCGCAGATATGGCGCTTGGTGACTAAATTTAACTTTATTCTAGGGGGGAAGAGGTCATGGAGTAGTAGTAGTAGCAGTAAAGGGCAATTACTTTTACTACGGCAGCCACCAAAGGATTTCAAACGACATGCTACAATAACGGACCATAATGCATAGTGTATTGATGCTTTTTTTAAGTCATACTCTTGTATTCATTCCTCCTGTGGCAACATGTTGAAATTCTAGGTTAACTTTTTACCTCCCCTTTCGGGGCCATTCAAAAAGGACGTCCTCAAGAAGGGAATGAGGGGTTATGTGGGGAGTTTTTGAACTTCTGTTTGAGTTTTAAAGGCCAGTGAAAGTGGAACCAAAAGAAAATAAATTGTGTCCCCAGTCCCAAATGTATACTTTAATTTTTGAAACCTCGGAAAAGTTGGGAATTATGCCTAAATCTGTGTTAGACCACATTTGTATGCTGAAATTTCCCTTCGAGGTTAGGACACTTCCGTTAATCAGCTGAATCAGCTTTGAAATTGGTAGCGATACAAGTGATTGGAAATTTATAAGATGGGTGTCCCAACACATTTGCTGGACACTACATTAACAAAAAATAATGAAGGACGGAGAAGAATTTCAGGTAGGGGCCTGGAATAAAATTGCGAAGGGGTCCTTTCAGAATGGCGCCTTAGAGGGCCATGTTAGATGGTGTGGTGAATTTAAGATCGCCCTGTTTCCAAACAGGCACCACCAACTCGAAAATTGTGTTTTCGTGTCATTTAAATTCGTCCCTGGCTGCACCGGGCGCCTTACTCCACCCCAGTGGTTTGACCTTCTGTCTACACGTGACGTCACGCCTCCAACTATTTGGGACGATTCCAAAATGCAGTTTGAACCAAGGGTCAACAGCAGTAAACAAAGCTGCTCCGCCTATTAATAGCGACACTCCCCCTCTTGCTCCCTTCAACGTATTTTGCCCAAATGCATTCATGGTTTGAAATTTGCTGAAAAGCCTAATTCAAATGACAAAAAATCACTTCAATGGTTGAAACTAAATAATTTAGGTTATCTTATCTCTGGTAGCACAGCAGGATAGTAAATTGAACTTTTAAGTATTGCGCCAGGATGAATGAAGAACAAACATTATCCGGATTGGAACATGGTTAATTCGGCTCATATATTATTGCTTAGTTATAACTTAATGTATGTCTTATATAATTTGTGCTAACGTGTGTAAGTTTGTTAACGATATTCCAATCCAGATTTACTGATGTGCATTAGAAAGCCCAAAAAAGGAGATCAAAGCAGCGCTGCCAATATCCAAGACTAGGGAGACAACAAACCATGAAATTGTCCAAGTCGGGTTAAGACTCATCCACACTGCGGCTTAAACATGCGAACCATAATTGAAAAAATTAAGTAAAATGGTTTTTTTCCCACTTCGATATTTTGAAAAAAACTGTAGCTTTAGTCAAAACAGATGAAATTAGAAAACGTTGTCTTCGTTTGTTTAAGCCGCAAAATACACGAGCCTTGCCATTTGGTAATCTCAAAAAAAACGACTCCAAAATCCGCGCCATGTTTTTCGCACAAAAACAAAAACGTAAACAAAGAATGATATTCACGATGGCGTCACTTGTGAAAAACGTGCGTTACAATCCCAAATGACCAAAAACCAAGCGGATATTTCCACATTCAAAAGTAGCCTAGCTCGTGTGTAAAAAAAACGACATTTACCAGAAGAACTGCTAAGAAATACTGCCGAGTTTCGGCCATTCAGGAATGTTGCGCATGCAGTGGTGTAAAGTGCCAAAACGTCGAAATTTCGAAGGCGATCTCAAAAAACTCACCCCGGGCGCACTGCACTGTACCATTGAGCAAAAGTGGCGTTTTAACATTTTTCAAAATTGGGTTCAAGTTTACACCTGTCCGTCCAGCCTCAAGGCGGGCTTATCCGTTCATTTGAAAGAGGGGAGGCATATTCCCTCCTTAAGACAAGTCGCGCCTGTCGCGAGGCTAGACGGACGTTGGCTACACACGTACGACGCGACGGCGTCTGTTAACCTCGCATTTAGCAGAATTAGCCTCCATACGCGCGAGGCCAATGGCCCAACGGACGGACATAACTGGTTTTTACAGGTCAAGACAAGTCCGTGTTGGGGTGGGTGGTTTCATACCTCCTCCGAATGTTTTTTTTTTCTTTCGTTGTTTTTTTTCCCGCTCTACAACCCTCGTCTTCATACGGCGATGGCCAACGGCGCCCTATTGGCACAGCAGCTGTCCATCATCGTCCTGATCTCCTTGCAGCCCTCCTTGGCTTGTTTGCTACACATCAAGTCCGGATTGGAAAACGAACGTACAAGACGCAGCGCCGCCATGCCACAGCCTGACGAGGACGTCGACGACGTCGCCGTGGTGGCACCAGCGGCGCCGGTCATCAGCACCGACACCAAGCGCAGCGCGTGGCTAGTATCGTCGTCCTCTTCCGCCTCCAGCAACTGCTCCTCGTCGCCCTCGACATCGGCGCCACAATGGCGACGCTCGTCCTGTTCCATAGCCGTCTCCCACTTGATCCTTTTCTGCGGTGACGACTCGTCGTCGGTCGATCCCGAACGATGGCGCTTGGATCCCCTGGCCGGCGACGCCCGACACAATCTCGGCGTCAGGTTTTCCTTGTCGTCGTCGTCCTCCGCCGCCTCGTCCTCCTCGTCGTCGCACTCGCACCTCAACGGCGTCGCCGATGCAACGATCGGGTCGCCGTCTGCGGTCGTCCTAACGCTTTCCCAGTCCATGTTCGTCTCGTCCGACGTCCGCAGCGGGTCTGTGTTAAGCGTCACGGCAACCTGACCACTCTGCGGGCAACCGTAAGTCGGCGGCGGCGCATAGTCGTTCGTCACCGCACCGTACGTCGACGATGGATAGACATCCATTCCCCCGTTCTCTGCCGTCGTCGCCGCCGCTGCTGCGTACATGTAGTAAGTCTCTTCCATGATGGCTATACGAGCCTTGTGGATCACGGTGGACACCAACAGGTTCTTGTGGAGACTCATTTCTCGTCTCTTGCGACGAAAGTTTGCAATTTTTTCCAGTGATACGCTGATCAGCTTTTGGGCTTCTGTCCCCATGCTTGTTTGGTTTTTTTAAAGTTCACACAAAGTGTACAAAGTATACAAAGTCTTCACCGATGGCAGAATCCTGCCGATTCCCTTCAAGTATTCCAAAACCTTTGAATAGTGTAGAATACGAAGTTTGTAGCTGCTTTATTTCCTCTTCCAAGTCCCGAAAACTAGGCTTCTTAGGCAAACAACACTTAACACGAGGGCGGTCGATTCAAAAATCCTATCAGTCCTTTGGCGAGAGCAAAGTCTCAAACGATGTTGCCCGAAACCAACTTTCGAACGTCCCGAATGGCGAAATTCAAATTCTGTCCGTCCTGCTTGCTAATCCCGATAATATCGTAATTCCTCTCACCGTCTTGATGTAAGTTATCAACGGCGAAGCCACCAAACACTCGCGGTTCACTTTTTAGGTTGGGGAAACGACACGAAAACGCGTCCACGCTGCAACGCAACTGGTATCTAGAATGCGATGACCGAAATTCGAACCAGGCCAGGTCACGAAAACAACAAGCGCCGTAGCGCCAACCAACGACGAACGACGCTACTGCTACGTCACTTGAAAACGTCACGAGACGGGGGGAAGAAAAGCAAAACGTAAATCCCCAAAAATGGGAGCAGCGTAGATGAAAAAACAACAACGGCCTTCTCCTGGATACGATGCGAACAAAAAAAAGAAAAAAAAGACCTAACATCCGGGACGTTAGGGCGGAATTTCGAGGCCACGTGCCTTGTTTAGACCAATAGCGGTGCGGTGACGCTTACGCGGTGTTTGAATTGGCCAATGAGATACGGGGATGACGCGCTGACCATCTATCGACTACTACGTGACTCACGACCAAATATGGGGTGGAAGAGGTGCCCTGCTAGGGGCTAGGAGGGGGAAAAACGCGCTCATTGCGCCACTAACGGCGAGGCTTCTTCGACGCCATATTGAATCGGGTCATCATAGCACGTGTAGAGATGAGGCAATGGCTGAAAGGAGATTCCCTCCACATTGAAATTGTACAGAGCCTCGTGAAGGCTCAAGGGTACCCAAATGTGTATTTTTCACATATAAAAAGAGCCTCTCAAAATATTTCATGTGACATGCGTCTGTAACGGCGAGAAAACTTTCAAGTTGCGGCATATAAACGATGAAACAAATTAGTATTTGCAACATAAAGTAGCGATTACGGTATAACGGCAAGATTTTTTGGTCTTTATGGTATAACAGGGTAAACTTCGTGTTTACAACTTTAGAGCAAACAAATTCGAGAAATTTCGTGTTTATTTGTTATTACTGCGAGACAACTTTTTGTTTACAGCCCACGAGCCTTCACGAGTCTCCGTACAATTTCAATGTGCGGTGTATAGTGTATTTAAAATGGCAAATATTCTACAATTATGAATGGTAGAAAAATTGCAATTAAAGTGCGATAATACTGCTGTAAAAGCACAGTTATTGTGCAGAAGTGCAGTAAATGCGAAGTCAGAAACTGTTGTTTTATCTGAATAACACCGGGGCGCATTGAGAAATGTGGTAAAGTGAGACAGTGACATTGTTGTTAGATTACATATCATATTTCAGTTGCAACTCAATACGTTTTTCAGTCCAACAATGATAAATACAAGTTATTATATGTTTTTTTCATAATTTTGTCTAATTCATGAAATGTCTCACGTACTTTACTTCATGAGTGAGGTCAAATGATAAGATTCCACACAAAATTTAAAGTGACATTTGACAGAATTAGCTTCATAAGTTTCCATACACAACCACTTGGTTCAACCACTTATCCTTACAATTTTAGATCAATAGGAAAGGCAATGAATGCTCGAGAAATATTTTAGTATAAAGTGTCTCATTGCTCCCCAGTCTCTCCTACTGTATTTTTACACGTGTTTAAGTGTTTTGCTTCAGCATTTACAGTATACACGTACTAGGTGCTTTTCAACGGTGATAACACCAGCTAGTAGATCTACGTGCAATGACAAAGTTTGTCAGCTTCCTGTTTTTACCGGCTCAGTCCTCCCATCGTTTATTTAATGTAATCAAGATACGTATGTATAAGTTTGGTCGATTCCTTCATAGAGTCGCGGGCCCCGTGATTCAACTCCAAATGACCCAATTCAAAATGGCGTTCTAGCCTCTTCACAGGGAGCCTCCTTCACCCCGCCAAAAATTAGCTAGTAGTATGAGCATGACGCCATAGAATGACGCGTTGGGAGCAATGGGGAGATAGCTCCAACAGGGACTGCAGGTTTCTGGTTTGCGAGTCTGACATGATTTCATCCTGCTTAATCTAAAGTATCCGAAATCTAAAAAAATTGAACCGAATCAGCAAAATATTAAAGGGAATTTGCATTTTTTTTTTGCTTGAACGTAGTATGTAGCTGCTGGAGGAAATTGTTCCTTTTAACTCTTGTTAATCTCCTGGATTTTGACCTACAGGGTCACCCTTTGGTGACACATATGGGTCACCAAGCATTTGTTGCTAATTATCAAGGGACAACTTAGCCTTTTATAGAAATCTATTGTTTGATAGATTTGTACAGTGTGTAGCTTATGGGCACATACGGTGGCGAAACATGTACAGTTTAACCTTTGTATTGTTCAATCCTGCAATCCTTTGCCATTAAAGTAAGGTTTTTCTAATTTTTCTTAATTAAAAATAAGATTTTTCATCCCTACAAAATTCACATTTTTAAAATTAAAAGTGAGAATTACTTGTTTTAGGAATGCAATTTCTTTGCATTAAAAGTGCGATATTTCTGTTTTAAAAATGCCATTTTTCTGACACTGCAGTCCGTCACTGCCTTTTTGGGACCTGGATACAAACGTACTTAATGTTAAAGACGGATCCCCACCAAAGAAAACACAGAGCCAACACGAAACGTGCTTTCAAAAACAGTGGCGGCTGGTAGCTAAAATTTGTGGGGGTGCTACAGGAGCGACAGTGCTCTCTCTCGCAGACTGGCGTGCAGCTTCTTATGTGCGCATGCGTAAAACAGTCAAACATCCACGCTGCTGGAACTATGAAGCGCACAGAAATTCAATATTTCATTTGATTTCACTTAGGAAGTTGTTATAGTTATCATAGAAATAAAATAAATTCTGAGGTTTAGTGTAATCTTTTGTAATGGGACGCTGCCATATTGGAATTTAAAATTAAAGGATCATACGCTACTATTGAGGGTTTCTGAACCAAAATAAGGTAAATTAAACAAGGGGAATTTGCGAGGAGTCCCGATGCATTTTGAGTAAAGTTGCTTTAAAAAAAAGCGATCATGATTCAACTTAGCGAGTTTTTTTTTAGCTCAACGAAATTTAGGCAGACAACTAGATAAAAAAATCTTGTTTTCGCGCAGGCGCACGATTATACACGAACTTGGAGTTATTTTGACGTTTTTTTTTGGGTACCGTTCATTACCCTCAAAAAAAGAAAACGACAAAGCATTCAAGAGACTCGTTTATGTTGGAACTTGGAAATTTACAAAACAATGGATTTTGAAGACGGACTTATTGGAAAGATTCAATTTTTGGTTCACTAAATACATGTATGAATTTTCTTGAAATTGTCTCGCTTAATTATTAACGAAACAATAGAAGTTTATAGAATATTTTCAAGGCAAGAGGAAATGCACACAAGTTTTGATTGAATACAATACAATAATCATGTCTTTTTATTTCAAAGAATGTATACAAAAAATTTGAAAAATATTGATGGAAGGGGCATGTTGTATATGCCACAATGTCCAATAAATGATGTCGTGTATGTGGATAGGGCATTTATAATTCGAAGCATTCTCGTGGATATTCTGGTTAAATTTCCAAATAATTCAATACAATATTTTTACAAATTTCATATATTAAATAATAATTTCATAGCTAGTTATGGACGAATCAGTAGAAAATTTGATAAAAGTTGTAAGTAAACAAGAGGAAATTTTATGTGATTATGTCATGCTTGTAGAGAGGAGAGAGATAGTGTATTTTGAGAAACTATTCCGGCATTTTCCTGGAAACAACTGGGAACAACTAGGTAAATAAGAAATGCAGCAACGCAGGAATCCCTCCTTAAAATGTAACACGAGATTGCGAACAATTTGCGGAAATCGCAATTTTCACATTAACAATACGAATCAATCGGGAATTTGCCAAATTGGGTCATGGACGAGTCTGATAGCGAAATAATCACTATCATCATCATGATAGGGTTAAATGGCGTTACATGCACAAGGTCAGGGAAATCGCAACAAATTTGACGAAATGGATTGAAATTATCAAATCCACTATTAATTGTCATAAAAATCTAAAAATAAAATATAAACAGAATATCATTTTTTCCTAGAGCAAACCATATTTCTATGTATGATTATTAAAACTAGGAAATAACGCCAAGTGATGCCCAAAAAATATTACCCACTAACTAAAATCTAAAAAAAATACCTAAAATGTGGATACTTTGAGATAGTTTTTGTTGATTTTTTTTTTTTTTTTTGGAATTCTGAAAAAGTGTTCAATAACTAAGATCCGAAACTCACCAGTTCAAATAGATTCAACCCTTCGAGAGTATGCCACATACATATACCCGAGATATGTTCATATATCGAATTTTCCATAAATGTATACTATATTAAAGTTTTTACTGAAATGTTACGACAATGAATATCAACATGGATATGATCACAATATAATACTTTATATATACTTTTCAAGTCAAATAATACGAAAATATAGCATAAATATGATCAAAATTGCCGAAAATTAAGTTTGGGGCTATCCTAAAGTAACTTAGCTAATCTCTTATTTTCGACATATATACGTATATAAACTAAACAACTTATATATTTGATATTCACATACTGTAA
Organism: Ophyiulus pilosus; assembly: GCA_033995625.1. Taxonomy (NCBI): domain Eukaryota; kingdom Metazoa; phylum Arthropoda; class Diplopoda; order Julida; family Julidae; genus Ophyiulus; species Ophyiulus pilosus. Next base: position 18,661 of record JAUJYV010001249.1, read on the forward strand.
ATAATAGCGAATGCATATAATAGAGAGTATTTGCTAACCAGGTTAAACGATAACGAGATTGACATCACTGCCATGTTGAGCTTGCCAGTGCTGTCATAGCAAAACACAACAGCAAGCGTCACTATAAAAATGGCAGTAATTTGAATAATAAGGAATTTAGAAGTCTGTAGTCGCTCCAATGTGACATGAATGTACATAAATCTTCAACTGGTTGAAGACCTGAAATAACACCATGGAAACCGACTTGCGGCGGTGTTAGGACATGTGAACAGGATAGATCTAATTAGACTGTCCCAAAGTATCCACGTTTTACGATATTATTATATAGTGGAAAAAACCCTCCAAATGCAAACAACCTATACAATTGTCCTGCACCGTACAGTGTAGGTAAATCCAACTGACTATACAGGGTCAGGGAATTCCCTGACATCGTTTCCGTGACGACATTGACAGTCATCACATTCTCACATCCTGAAGCATTTAAAGTTGGTGCTTCATTAAGGTAGTTTGATAAGTTTGGTTTTTCCTTTAGTGAGTAGTCGGTGCATTGGAATTTATCAATTTAGCACAGTATTGATTAGAGAAAAAAACGGAAAAGTGAACAACAACAACAACAAAAAACCATTGGAAACTACTCAAGTTAAGAGCATTGATCATCTACAGTTAATTGTCAATTATTTTTATTAGATAGTGCATAAAACCTAAATAATCACCACGCTTGCATTACTGTTCCACATCAAATACATTTTTGTACACTTCAGCTTTATCTCTGTACTGTGGTTAACAAAAATGTCCGAAAGTGTGAGGATTTGAGGGGAGGAGGGGGAGGGGGTGCCTGAGTCACTCTATGACGAATGAGGTCTCGTGTTCATACTATCAGTAGTTCAAGGTTCCATGCAACAAAGATATGACATTTGATCAGTTTATCTTATCAGGTAGCATTGAATCCTTATCATATAGATGGCGCTTTGATCGGTTTCTGTAATAAGCTTAAAAGCAAACAAAGACTGCTGTCAACCACCAAATAGGGAAGTTGGAATACTACTAATATACAGTCGATTCCGCTTAATCTGGACACATCCGGCGGAGGCGTTTTGCCCCGATTAGGCGGCTGCCCAGAA
>JAUJYV010001250.1:0-19771 GCA_033995625.1 Ophyiulus pilosus
TATATTATATATTATATATTATATATTATATTATTATATAAATTAAATATATATATATATATATATCAGAAAATGTGGACATTTTTGGCCATACATGAACTTTTATGGCAATATTAAACTGCTTTATATTCAGATGTTTCTAATTTCTCGTCTATCCATATTTTAGAATAATTTATGTCCATACATGGCCAGTACATATTTTTTCCATCCATAAAAGAGGCATGTTCCAAATTAAAACGTGGACCATTTTACGTGGACAGAAAATCAGATACAAATTTCTTATATAATAGCTTTGATATTCTGTACATTTAGAAACCATTCATTGAACAGCAAATGTGCCATTGCCTCGTTCTCATACTCTATGAATTGCAATGATCCAAGTACGTTGTGACTAACGATGATAAGAGTTCTGGGGGATGGGGGGAATTTGCACTACAGAATTTGAATTGAATTTATAGCAACTTCAATAAAAATGTGTCACGTACTTTGATTCTTTGAGGCATGTTAAGGATTTGTCCTCATATTTTGGATAACACGTTTTACAAGTAGGTATTTCAACAGCAACTGTTTACACAATAGAGATAAGCTTATTTCCAGATGCAAATATCGAATGTTATTCTGGATTTTTTTTTTTAATTTTCCGAATCTGAAAGAAAAGAAAATTGAAAATGGCTCGGCTTTGAAGTTAAGATGCTGGGAATCGTTAGGCCTTGTTTGGAAGATTTTCGCAATCTTACGCCCAATTCTATAGACTTTCGGGCAAAAATCAATACTATGTGTTGCTGCTGCTGATGCACATGGAAATTGGGCGAGGGTTTTTCAATTTTGCCCCCGCTGACTCAACATTCCAAATTCAATATTCGCTTCTTCATACAAATGCAAATGCACGCCATTGTGGCATAGAATTCCCTTGTGCCACATTAATTCATTGGTGAGAGGGGGTTTATCTTTTCGAGTGATGGCAATTTAAGATGGGCTGAGAGCTCAATGAGGTCCATACTGGGCTTCTTCAAAAGCCATGTCTAGAAATCAAGAGTTCGGGGTTGCTGATATACAGCTTGTGATGATGATGCTGTACAGCGTCTTTTCATATTGAAATGCAAAGGGTTGGTAGCCGTTATCAATGGTACAAAAAAAAACTTGGCCTTTATCTAGCTCGCCAACGCTCGATTATACATACAGGATGCAAAGAGATGATCACCGGTGTTCACCTTTTTGCTAATTGAATGCATGTCGGGTCTGACATGCAACGTCCTCTATAGAAATCAATGAAAAGTGTTTAAAGATTAAAAGTTGTGCCAACAAATATCCAAAGTTCGTGTTATCTCTGCATAGCACGCAGTACTACTTGCGTACAAAGTGTATATGTAACACTCAAGCTTCAATTCATAGCAACGCTGGACAAAAATATAAAACTACTTGGGTCTCAATTGGCTATACCATGCACATAACAACAATGGACCTAATAACTTACCTAAACAATTTTTTTTGAAGAAAACAGTAAATTCCGACACATTGGTCCGAGTAAGCTTGTTATTCAAATACTGCAAAATTTAATCATTTATTTGATTCTGCTTGGTCCTCAAGTTTGAATCCATTCAAAGTTATCGATTTTGATCTTCACCTTTGTTACGAAATAGATTGAATTACTTATAAAAGGTTGGAATATCCTAAATTATGCTAATTGACAACATAAATAAACAATTCGAATACTGGAAATTCGAATATTGGAAAAGTTTTGGAAAATCAATAAACTGACCATCATAACATAACTACGGTATCTGGTAACCAAAAGTATTGGATCACAGAACACTAAATTGTTTAACTAAAAGTGAAATCCTTGTCAACAGACTTCAGATAAAAACATCGATAGCTAACAGGGCCCGAAAACACATGCAGTCGAAAAAAAAAATCAATAGAACTCCCATGCTAATCTTTGGCACACGGTGCCTGAAATTGCGTTATTTTCGCTGGGGTCCATGGATATTTGAATGCCGCACAATACGAAACAGAAATGCTAGGAAGCCAATATCGCGAGCTATCATCAATACATAAATGGCGCAGAAGCCATTATGCCAACAGCTGAGAACTATTCTTAGCCAATAAAAGGCGAACACAGAAGCATAGGAGTTTGCTGAAAGGGCCTTCTCTGGGATCGGGATATTTATAAGAAAAAAAAATATTGCAGCAAAATATCCGATGACTTACTACATGATATGTTTCTTGTCGTGACCATAAACCAACAATTGTTGAAATAGATTATAGGATATATAGTCTTCTGCACAATGTGAAAGTAGTGTTTCGTGTAAAATAAGTATCCAAAAAGCCTACCAATAACGCTGCGTGTATTGAACAATAAATAGACTTAGGATAAATCAATTTCATAATATTATAAATCAATAAATGCTTATGATAAATCACCACAATTTCAAATCCACGCAAAATATAAACTGCAGACATTTTTTGCTATAGTAATATTTGGACTTCATAAATGCACCTGCTTCGAAATGTCTTTTACATTACTTTGTTTTCTGGTAGGAACGCGTTTGTGCATGTACATATAACTAAATTCATATGATATTTATGTATCAGATACCAAATCTATGTGCACATGTACTAAAAATTCATGTTATTTCACAGCGGCCACATCCTCATACAACTGAAACAAGTTATCTTGCAAATCCATGATGTTTTGGAATATCGATATAGTACACGCCATATCGATCGTATTCGATATGGAAATTCTGCAAGGAAAATCAATTTAAACTGAAGTTATGTTGGCCAATAAAATATCGATGTTCTAGTGCTGCCATTTTTCGAAAATTTCATGATGGCCATAAGGAGGGATCTACGCTTCCTTCAGCGCTCCCTCGTGGCGAATGTGACATTAGCATATCATTTCGTCTTAGCAACGACAGGGGGTGCTGACTAGACCTTGAGCTACTACTGCAAATATACTGCTAAAAGCTACATTACACACTTTACACAAATCCGTAAATTTTACAGGAAAAGAAGACTAATAATTGAAGGAAACTTCCAGTAAACTGGCGATACATGAAATTTCCTTCAAATTTATCCAAAAAAAATGCCAGAATGGTTCCAAATTAAGAAAACGTAAATAACTGAAATTGGGTATTGAAAAATATGGTGTAATGGAAGTATGGCACGACTATTACGGAGGTATTTCTTAAAGTGTATGGCGGTTAATTACGGAGTTTGTGTATTATGCAAGTATAACGCAGAATTTAGTAAATGTACTTTACAAAAATTTGGAGTAGTCGAGTTCGGATAATCGAAGTTTCGCACTGATGATTGTTTCATTTGCAGCGACCATATAGAGCCAACATTTTAATGTTTCGCCCTGTAACCACCAAAACTAATACCGTAAATGATGCGAATGCATGCTATTTACGAGAAATTTTCGTTTCCTTGCCCAATTTTACGATCATGTCTTAAACGTACCCTCGATGACCGTTGCGCAATTTGACATATTTCTGCCTCGCAATTATTGATCGACCAGCATCGAGAAAATAACAGTAATAATAAGAGATGCATGCAACGTTAGGACCTCGAAGATGGTCAACTCGCCCATTACATTACTGGAGTAATTTCCTTTTTTATTGAATAAAAGCAATTATCACTCAGTGAGAGGAATGCCTAAGAATCACCACGATATCTGCCCATACATGCACATGTATATAAGGGTTGTGATTTGGGCAAGTCTTCCTTTAGGATGGTTTTCAACGAATGCATCTAATTTGACGAATCTCATTGAATGGCTATTTTCTAGAGCGTGAAACTCTCTTCACTTTGTCATAAATATTTCATTAGCCTATTCAACAAATAAATCGCGTCTAACTATTGTGAGAGCAATTTGCTGACTCCAAATGACTCTTGAGCATTGTTAGTATGGAAAGTGAGGGGATGTGGAAAGAAGCTGCATGTTGGAAAATTCTCGCTACGGGGTATTCAATAATAAATGCATTTCCAGAGTTTTGCCAAAGTGAAATCTCGAATCAAAGGCAAATTATCCGCATAAAATTTAGATTTTACCATGCCCCGGACGGGCTAATTAAATTTTATTGAAGATGTCCTGGGTCTCCACGCGAAACATAAGTGAATAAATTTGCTGGCACTGGATATTAATATGATAATGTTATCCACGAGGGATATTGTTATGTTTCAAATTTTTAATGCGTTATGTAGTATTTCTTTATCAGAGACATACAGTATTAATGAACATGAGCAGAAAATCGAACAAGAAGAAAACAAGTTTCCGAACATGAGATTTAATTGAAGCTAATAGATGACTAGTGATGTGCTTATAACCAGAATTTGGGCTTTGAATACAAATAAGCGTTAAAAAAGCGTTTATCCTTACATGGATAGAAAAGCTACAATACAAATGGTTATGTATTTATAGACTTCCACATACATCCACGTATGCACCATATTTAACCCTTTGAATGAACATGTATTGACATGTAATGACTACAATGAGCTTTATATGGTCATATATGTCAAATTTCCGATCTAGAAAAATAGTGCATCTCCCCAGGGGCGCTGCTCTTGCTGTAAGCAGCGCCGTAGCTCATGGCGCAGATGCCTACAGAGGCATATACAGTATGTAGATCCATGTAATGGAAATGTTAAATTGCACAGACTATTCATTACTGACTGATGATCAGTCGAAACCTTCTCGTCAGTAGAAATTCACAGTGGTGACTCTTTTTCTCCAATCTAGAACCCTGATTTGGAGTTCTGTTTGGTACCATACAGATCATATAAATGACAGAGTTTATTTAGTTCATTGAAGTCGCATTCAATTTTGAAAAGACAACTTCATCCCTTTTACTAACATTGTGTCTAAAAGATACATTAAAAACTGCGTCAATGTGCTCTGTGCCATCAGATCGTTATCCCCGGACTCTGTCAATCATTGAGCAAAAAAAAACTCGTTATTAAAGTGCTAAATCCGGGATGCATGGTTGATTTAAAAGCAATGACTAAACCATCTTTGCAATATAATGACTTGTGCAAAAAACGTGTTTGAGTATAAATTGTCTCAGTATATCCGGATTATTTTGCAAGTCTTTCAAAGCCTCTTCGCATGCAGGATTTATTTTAAAATACAATATACTCTTATTGGAAAATTCGAATTATGCAAAAGTTTGCTCAAATCAACTATTCAGTTGTTTAGACAATTTCAACATTCCATTGTTTATTCTGCGATGTCGTACATGGCTGAATGTTATTAACCAACATGCAATAGTGTTGACATGTCCTTTGTTTGCACCAAAAAGGTATTGAGTTCCAACTTACAATGGCTTACAAAGTCTTAAAATTTCCCCTCAATTTCTCAGATACATTAGATAAAACTAATGTATATTAAAGTCCCAAAATTGACGAATTAAAAGTGTAATTTAAATATTACAATAACATTACAATGACTTTTTAGACATTAAAATCTCAATAAAGTAAGATTAATTCAAAACAATCATGAACAGTGATTGTATTACAAATATATATGCAACTCTCGTATACGTATATTCTAAATTCAAATCAGAAAATATGCACCTAACTTTAAACATACCACATTTTCGAACTACTTTATAGCCATCTAAGAAGTTGTGAGCATAAATTCGTATTTGCAACGCATCAAATTTCAATATTTTTTACCTGAGCTAATTATGCCTACCCAAGGGTAATGCATCATAATATTTGCAGATTGAATTATATATTGATTCGGAAAAGGATCGCCTAAAATCATAAATTACACAGAATATGACACGAATAAGTGTACTTTTCAGTCATGTGGGATTAGTGTATCATTTTTCCATCTCGTATCCTGCATTAAATGAGGTAAAAAAAGTCTTACTCTCGTAATTGCTGGTAAGAGATTTGCATATGTGTTATTTTTTAGTCTTAAGGGAGTTAATTTTTTGGAAACAATATTTTTTGTTATGTTGCAACATTTGAAATACAAAATTATCAATAAATCTCTCACGCACTGCAAACATTTTTGAAATATTAAAGTCTTAAGTTAGTAATACTAATTCTTAATAAGTCAGACGTAGTTAAACCATTTATTTGAAATATGAATTTTTAATTTATTAGCTGTGAAGCGGAATTGTGAGCGGAATTCATTTCATCCTAGTTGAAAAGCGGTTTAAATAGAGCTTGATATGCATGTGCGCATGCGCTCGCTTCAAGGCTTAGCCGATTCCAGGAAGTTATGAATACTAGCCGCATGTTGCGCATGCGCACATGTTCATTTACATAAATACAATTCCAATCGGTTTTCAGCTAGGATGAAAACAATTCCGGACCACAGCTAATCTCAAATTTAAGATAATGTTGTTTTCAATTATATACAGGCTACGATTATACTTTATAAAAGATGATGACAAAAATTGTCAAAATTTACAAATGTGAATATGGACTATGTTAAACCAAATTTTCCTTCATTTGATTAGAATGCCTTTAATAATGTACTGATACCAAATCTCTTATGATTACACTGCACGATGACATAGCATAAGATACTGTAAGACAAAAATGCAATTTCTCCTAAAAAAGCAAATAGCTAATCCAGTTCATGAAGACTTAATTGATGACACCAATTTCGAGTAGGAACAAAAAACCTTCGTTTAGGCGTATAGTCAGTACATAAGCCTAGAAGATGAGAATGAAGAAGTTATCCCACCATGTGAAACAAGCAAATGTATACCATCAGAGAGTGAACGACAAGTTAATGGTGGAAATTGGGCTTAATTCAGCTGTTCCACGCATGCCATTCACCGCACATGCTGTTGGCCAGGTCCTTAAGTCATAGCAACCTCCGAACAAATTCACCTACAGGAAATGTTTAAATTCAACGATAAGAGTATTCATCGAGCTTTTGTCCCAAATACGCTACTTGCCCAAAGGAGGAGATCAAAAAAATCAATTGTCTTCTTACTGTGGATGGAGGAACTTGGCACACTAGTCTTACAGTTGAATCCTTATGTGCACAAAAAGAGCTAAGAAACAAGAGGTATTTGAAGGGCTTAGTCCATCTGAAACCACGTTTTTATTACCATAGCCATTTTTTCGCTGTTAAAAAAAAGCATATCAGTCAAAGATAAACCACTCTTTCACTGGCAGCTGGAAGGAGACAGGCCCCACGTGGTACATAGATTCGGACGATTATCCTCGATAAATGTAGCTCAGACCGAAATTTCAATTTGGTACAGTATTAAGTTGACGAGCCCATTGCTTTTTAACTGATTGCGTTAAGGCTCTATAGGCATTTTTCGTCGTCTCTTTTCCTCCAATCAAACTTGTGGATCGATAGTTTATATTTTAGAAATTGCTCTTGTCATAGCACCGTGAGTAATGCATTTATCCATAATATGTGACTAAAAGTTATCGATCAAAAAACAGGAAAAAAATTGCTTGACGTTTATATACTGCCAATGGCGGAGTTTCCAAAAAAAACCATCATCATGCACCAAATAAAATATGAAAAAGCACGTCATGATTTCCACTCATTATAAATAGTTGTTAATGCACGGCTTATGTAGCAAATATGCTAGCAAAAAACATCATATGATGCATGTTTGTGCACCGAAAATGAAACTGCATCGAGTTGTATTTAGAGTGCTGTATCAGTCTTTTACAGATTTGTGTGTTGCATTTTTATAACTGCTTCAATTAAATAACATGATATTACTCAAGTAAATCAAAAATCATTCCAAAAAGTTTCTTTTTAGAAAATTTCTACTTTTTTTACAGTTTATTACCGAGTGAAATAGATTTGAACTTCCATATATGCAGTAGTTGAATATTTCTTTAATACTTTTAAACTTTTGGCATACGCAGTAGTCTATGAAACTACTTGAAACGTACTATTCTTAACAAATTTAGTAAAACGATTATGAAATGTTAACGTTTGGAAAGTTTGGAAATAAAAGGATCAGTTTTTGAGGTCAGAAAATCCATTGGGACAATCATTTGGGAAAAGTCTGTATCACTGCCATGAATATGCATAATTTCTCAAGTTTGGGCTTTCACAAATTAAAGACAAGAGTAAAAAAAAAATATCGCCGCAAACTATGCAAAAATTTGCAAATGACAATCTGTATGAGAAAGTTGAAAAAATATGCACCTTATTCCCGATGTATTCCCAAGGAATTCCAGACCTTTAATTAATGTAAGAAGGCAAACACGCAGATGTTAACAGCGCGCAATGATTGCCTATATCCAGGGGCGTACTTTCATAATTATATCATCGTGAAAGAACCAATACGCACATTTAATTCTGCTACGCTTTTTTTAATGCTTTCACGAATCTAATAAAATATGCGATTGCATCTGCACAACTGACTAAACTCGTCAACCTTTTAATTAAATAGTTCCGGGATATATTGTGAAGCGAGCGTATGGAATCCATATAAAGTAGAAACTTATGCATGTTTATACACAAAACATGAACCATAAACAAGTTCCATCATTCTTATTGAAATTAATATTGGTTTAATCTAGGCGGAAAAATAGAAATAACATTAATTATGCTTGATAAGTTCTGAAATACAATCCGTAAGCTACCTAAACACATATCGACAACAAAACTGCCGGAAGGACCAGACATGGGGTCATGCAACTGGGAATTAGAAATCAGATTTCAATTAACCGCTGCTGATGTTTGCAAATAACAGAAGGACTATTCCATATGATCACTGAATAGATTTCCTCCAAGACTGAAAACAGATTCATGACTGTGCCGAAATAACGAGATCATGAAGTTACTCAAGCGCATATGCATATTTAAGTAAATTTTATCCAAATAGGGGTTTTACCATTCGCAAACAAATTTTGCTTCGCTTCACGAAGGATGCTTCGGTTCACGAAAACACGCGCACGGGCTTTAGAGGGATTCTAAAGCGGGGGGGGGGGGGGAGAATCTTAAAGATAATCCTATTTATATAAAACTCGCAGTAAGGGTCGATCCCCTTCGAGTTTGAAATGCTTCTTTTAATGTTAATGATTTCATTACATTTTTTTCATGACAAATGAAACAAATATAATTTAATCAGAGGACGATATCAGAGAAAAGCATAAAGCTTATCAGCAAATTAAATAATACATCACATGTATTTTATATGGTTAAAAATTAGCCATTCCACTAGGCCTTATGTTATAAACGCAGTTGGGTATTTGAAAACTGCTGCTTTTTTTGGGACAAAATGTAATGAATCATTTTCTATTTCAACTGATCCGCATAGTCATGACTTCATTCAAGAAGCATTACACTACTGCGGCGACGTGCGATAAAATTTGATAGCGTATTTAAAAAAGAAAAATAATAATTCACTTAATCTTGATTAATTGGATTGAACCCACGGCGTATTTTGTTAATTCGCTTATTGCAGGATTGGGAGAACGTGCTTTGGTGAATATTAATAGCATGGTATTTCAATAAAACAGTATCATGCTACGATTTTTTAAAGCAATTTGTCTTAAGAAAAATGCCTACCAATAATCCTATCAAAATTCAGGGATCATTCCCAAAATCACGTTTGGCAAGTCCTGCAAGTAATGTATGGAAAGCATTTTGGTACCACCCATCATATTTAAGAATTTATGATCCCAAGAAGAATCGATTATTCAGACTTCTTGGGGAGAAAGATGCGATTTTGGATGGTCATTTGGAGACGTTCTGCCAATGAAAATAAGGCTATTTTCAAAAATATGAAGGGTAGGGTGTTATGATACTTCCAAGAAACATCAAATCATGAACTTTAGCAGAATATTTTATATGCAAATTTCCGAACACATTTCAGCAATAGAGAGATTAAGCTAGCCAACGCCTTAACGTTAACATTAACGTTGGAGGTGGGAAGGGAAGAACCACGCATGCGCACTTATGACGTTCGGTTAGTTCAATGGGTAGTTCAATCCGTGGTTCTTTCCTTCCCGCCTCTAACGTTAAAGTTAACGTTAAGGCGTTGGCTGGCTCAATCTCTCTATTATTTCATCACAATATTTACATCAAAAACGCTTTGCATGTAAACGTTTGCTATAAATAAATTCGAAAGTTTAATTTAAAAGAGCACGAGCAACATAACCGAAGCGCTTATTTGGTTAAACATTACCATATTCATGTGAAAACACTTAAGCCTGTGCAAGATTTCCATATATATTTGACTTGCGTGCATGTATGAACAGATCTGCTTATGTTTAGTGATAAAAACCATTCTACTCGCGAAGTACATAGAAGTAGCTACAGTAGTCTACAGACACAGGAATGTATACTGTATTTAAATTTGAAATTAAAGAACAATTGATTGTTATTTTTGTACAAGTCGAATATTAATCGCCAAACTATTGTTATCGATCCCATTATGCAGATTCTACCGAATAGTTCATTAACATTTTAAATTTAGTTTACTATTTAAGGCGACCCAGTTATTCAGGGGCTCACTTGCCATTTGGCAAGTTGCCACCTTGACCAGGCCGTCACTGGCCATATAGGCAAATTATGACATTCCATTGATGTTAAGGCTACAGGCTACCTACTTGAGAATTCTAGCACTGTTACATTATGGCATTCTAGCCAAGTTAAAGCTGCTAGCAACTTATTTGAAGGAAACCAAGTTACCTTTATGTTCATCACAAGCCAAAAGGGTAACCCGGAATAAGGCAAATACAAAAAAAAACTAATAGCAGGGTGATGTACTCTACACTGTTTGTCACAAAAAAGTAGAACCCAATAAAAAAAATCACAACTTCGTGAAAAATGAAATTTGGCACTTACATAAAACAATAGTGTAGGAACAAAAATACTTCTTCCGGATATACGACAAATCTCGGACTTTTTCATTTTACAACAAGACAGTGCTCCCCCGCTCACCGTGCTCGAGAAACTTGTACTGCTGAAAACTGAAACGCCACAGTTCATCGAACCCAACCACTGGCCACCAAGTAGTCCAGACTTGAATCCAGTGGACTACAAAATTTGGGAAGTTCTCCAGAAAAAAGGTTTACAAATCGAAGATTAATAATATCGAAGACTTGAAACTGCGAATTAAGAAAACTTAGATTGTATCGTCAATATCAAAGAATGGCGCTTTAGACTCCGAGCTTTTGTAAATGCCACCCAAGAACATTTTGAGCACATTTTGTAATTTTTTTCCCCTACACTATTGTTTTATGCAAGTGTCAAATTTCATTTAAATTGAAGCATTTTTCACGAAATTATGATTTTTTTTATTGGGCTATACTTTTTTATGACTCACAGTGTACATGTATTTAATGCACAGTGTTGTTATGTCATGTGCGCATGTGTAAAGAGTTTTAGACAGATTTTACGTGGTGTTAGTGTCAATAAGGGAAGTGTTCTTACTTTGCTGTTCGAATTTCGATGAACGCGTTCTACGTGTGTTTAACAACGTGTGTTGAACAAAATGCAACAACTTTGACTATACTCTAGCCCATCAACAATTCCTATTTGCGCGCGTTGTTAGGTACGTAGAATTAGTAGTTTTATCACCTGCTTTTTCATACTTGGCCTTTGCCTGCAGGACGCCACTCCAGATACCGACGTGTATGCCAACAAATGAAAATAAAAACCATTAAAGTTTTCGGCGCGGTCCTCATGGACACATTTGCATGCTAGAAAAGCGTACATCGAGGCTATTGCATTTGCATATCAATAGTCTGCTTTCGTAAACATTTTCAACATTTTCTACGCATCAGGCGAGAAGAAATTGGATGGCATGGACTGGGGCTACATTTGCGCTGCCCCAAAAATAAAATGTTAACGGGCGCCAATGTTATTTAACGACTCGCGTGTTGGCGACCAAATTTCGTATTCCTAACGCAGATAAACAGAGAATCCATTTCGGAGTTGCTGTAGCAGAGTTTGCGGGGCTAGAAACAAATTACCCCAGGTTAAACGGAACGTGTTGCCTGAACGAAAACGGATCGTTACGGACGACTATTGGCCGGCTTTTAAATATTTATTAAAGTACACCTCGGAGAAAGTTTCTCCTAAAATAGAGAGGGAAAACGGATACATGAATTTTAATAAGCGACGACGCCAAAGTTACGACGTTCCCTAACCTCCAATAGCAAAACTTGTCGCCAATTCCCTCAAATCCATTGGATACTTTTTTCAAAACTTCAATGTCTACAATGGCAATTGAGGTACAAAGTTTGTTTGAAACCAAAAATTCTTTTAAAATTGACGTTGTGCAAAAACTGGAGTTCCTAAAGTTACGCCTGGAGCTCCTTGTGCGTTCAAACAGTGTGACTGAACAGCCTTAGAAAGATGGAATGTAGAAAAGACATACAATAGAGAGTTTAAGCCAGCTAACGTTAACGAAACGATAACGATAACTAGAAACAGCGCTGGCGGCCCGGAATGTCAAGGACTACCCTATGCGAAGCATGGCATTCTAATGCCATTCCGGGCCACCACCGCTATTTATCGTTATCGTTATCGTTTTGTTAACGTTGGCTGGCTCAAACTCTCTATTAAGGTGGTCGGACAACCTAATTCGGCTGGTTATATACAAGTACGTTACAGATATATAGTGCGGCATATCCATCCATCTTTCCACCATATTAACGATTCTGCTTGCCTGATAGTAGGGCCCTGATGAAGTGGACCCTCTTAAATATTAGACAATATGTTCAAATTATGAACATGGTTTAATAATTGATTTTAACATTCATTTATTTTGCAAAAAAAAGAGCACCTATTTTCCACTTAAGTATTTTTTGAAAATTGTATATTTATTATTATAAAAATATATATGGGCTAATGCTATAGTTGTGGATGGGCCCTCTTTGTATCCTGGCAACCAATATTTTAGATCCAGTCTATTATTTGTGCTTGGTACCTTCAAATAGATTCCTATAACAGTCCAGTTAACACAAAAATGCCCACTGTAATATCTTTTAAATGATTGTACAGTAGGGTCAGTTTAGTCAAGGTCCACACTACGTAAAATCCTTTTCAGAATGTGGTGACATGCTACATTAATACCACTGATACGTTAATATTTCGATGTGCTTTATAAATTCAAAATGACTTCCACGAAGCTTTTGATAGGTAGTTGCACCCTACCAGAATACTATATGAAAAAATAATAAATTGGCGTCGTTTGCATTTTAATTGTGGTTACGTAGTCAGGCTTCCCTAGCAATTTACTTTTTTTTAACATGCATAATGCAGTTAATGGGTTTCAGTAAACCGCGAATCTTCCTTTGCCGAGACTATAAAATCTGCATATCCCATATACAACAGGTTATGATTCGGATAAGAATCATGGGATGCCACGTAATTTATGAACCAGAAATTCTCATTCATACGTGCAAGGATGGCTCGCAAAAACACATTATAGAATGGCACGCAAATATATGTACTACCGGTAGTAAAAATATTGCGTTATAAGAGGATGTTGTGAAAACTACACCCAGAACCATCTTATATTGCAAGCATAAAATGGCTAACTAAAAATGTTCATACAAGAATAGCGGGATATTTTTAGGGGAATTTACCAAATAAATGTTAATAGCCTCCTTACTGAATTCTATTATCACAATTTTATGAAGCTATACGATATCATATATAAAAATAGATGCTCTTTTGGCATAAGTCAAGCTATAAATATTCAGATTAGGAACGTTTTATAGTTGTAGCATTGGAAGTAAATACCTAGGTCATCTGGTTTTCAAACGTTGGCCTCATGATTTATTTTTCATACCGATTGTTTATTCGTATAATGTAGCAATCTTTGCATTCAATAAATTATTAATTTCTGTTAACAAACCACTATTAATTAACGCAAAGATTGCAATTTTTAAATAAAATTAACGCTTATTATAAGGTATTATTATAAGACAAACAATTTTAATCAGAATAATCAGTATTTTCAGAAATTGTGGAAAAAAAAATCATACTGTAATTATAGAACGAGGTCCATTTGTAATAAGGTGAGGCAAATTGTTATTAGTTTGAATTTCCTTAAAAACATTATAACATACAATTAAAATGTAATTATTAAATAACAATCGGTAAAGTGACTATATTTTCATTGCGATGAATTATTTTCAAATCCAAATATCAAATTACACATATTCGAACTGTAATCAATGTAAAAAAAAATGACTAACATTATCCTCTATGCAGTCAATACTGCATTATCAAACCAGATATAATCGTAAAGTTTCATATTATCGTTAATAAAAATATATTACTAGCCTAATTTATGGGGATTTTTTAAGTTTCTTCTTCAGTTAATGGATGCATTTGATTAATACTCTTTTCGGAAAATTAATAAATGACACGAGGCGTTTTAGTATCTATATAGAAAAGCATTTATAATGAGCCCATAAAGTCTATTCATTGCAGACCGGGGAAGAATTGTTAGGTTGGATGGGTATATGCATATTCATTAGGATCATTTTGAACAAATGTTCACGTCTTAAAAGTTAAGTATATGATGCTGTCGTAAAGATTTCTATGCAAAGTACATGGTACATTGTTTTTCGGGATAATTTCATCCATAAGAATATGATATAAGAGCATTCGGAGAGGCAAATCATATTGTGGCATAATAGGAGTTATTATCTGCATGCAGCATTTAAGAAATAATGCATTACCAGTCATATTGTAATCATTTCTTAAAATATAATCTCGCTATGGTTATTAAATGCCTTAATCGCAATGAAGACAAAAGAGTTTATAGAGGCCTATAGAGACAGAGGCATTTCTTCAGCTTGCCATAAAAAAAAAAACTTAAAGCAGAGCGAACAAAAAAATATATATATGTAAAAAACGCCAATAATTCAATTTCATCAGTTAGGTATGATTTGCTAAAAATACCTATCTAATGAAAAAAATGAAAAATTATATAGCATACGTTTTCCAAAGGCAAAAAAAAGAACCAAAAACGTCATTGGTAAGAAAAAGCTTCTTTCAAAAAAAATCCATTAAGATTCCATTAGCATTCCGACTCCAGCGTGAGAGAAATCAATCATTGAGATTTTCAGAAGCTGCATAATTCATTCCAACAAATTAAAATTGCATCTGCAGATATACATAAATTGAACTTTTGTAATTTTGAAACTTTGGCATTCAGATTTGGCCAACATAGAAAACAGTTTTATCTTCATACGGCTTTCTTCTTTTCTAAACTTGAAGTAATACGCAATACTACGTATTTTAATTAAAATGTATGCTAGATATTGATCTTGAAATGTTTCAAACATCAATTCAATGAATGCGTTTCAAGCTCTCGCTTTCAAATAAAGCTTATATGAAAAGATGAAATAGATTCATGAGGATAAAAAGATTTTCAAAATATTTCAAACATAGGAAAACAAGAATTTTAAATACATGTATCTACATATACAGGGCGCTAAATATCGTATTTTCAAAATATGTGACCTATGTATATGCATTATCAGAAGCCAAGTTTGACCACATAGGTCAGTATCTTTGATTAAAGGATTAGTAACTTTGAGAATAAATAGTTGATAAGCTGAATCTTGCTACAATGAAGCAAATAAAGTAATGATTTTGAAGGCGCCATGGATTAGTACTTATGGGATAGAAACACGAGGGCCACTAGGACTAAGGGCGCAGGTGGAAAATGTCCCCTTTGGCCCCCGTTAAGGCCGTCACTATATGGTTAATACATAGCATATATGTGATGAAAACTTCAATATGTGTGGGTTATTGCAGTTTTATGTGACTCGTATACCATATTTACAATGTGTCTCATCTATGACTATATATCTTTAGGTACATATCTGACCCTTCATTGGCTAAAAATGGTCCATACTCTCCATATATAACTTTTCCAACCGGGCAATGAACTTTTGGCTTCCGTTAAAGCCATGCATCAGTTATAAACAGTTGGTTTAAAAGACCATTATATAGATTTCTATAATTGTTGGTGGCACGGAAGATGTTTAAATAATCATTATCATCCTGTGACGGATGACATAGCTTATTGCAAACAGGGTTTCGTTTGTTGTGAAAATCTTTTAAGTTGATGCAGTTACTGTATGTGAACTAGCCTATCCCGTTACTCAACGGCATATATATATATATGCCACCCAGCGTTGAAACGTTACTACCGTAATCCTCCACAACAGAACTTCCTCGAAACTAATTTCAAATAAAATACGATACGTCATGAAAATTTGTTTCGCACCCATTTGAGAAGGTCGTAAACACCGAATTTGCTCTCCAAGTAGAAATCCAAATGGAGATTAAGCCCGAAACCGCCACGTGGATGCCTTTTGAATTATATTTAATAATCCTGCGAATGCAGCGGGGCAACGGAATTAACGTTCAAAATTGTGGTTAATTCAAATTAAGTGATCATTGACGAAGCCGCCAAAATGACCGACGTCTCTATTACGGGAATTAGCGGGATAAATTGCACGAACATAACTTCATTAAGGATTCGCACGCAAACGGGCGCTTGTATACGAAGATTAAGTGCAATGATCCACCATTAAAAGCACGCACGCTCTGTGCAATGCGAGCATGAATATTAATTTGATGGCCTAGTTAGTGTGGGAATGGAAAAATCCAGCCCCGTTTTCAAAGTGGCAAGGCTAGAAATAATCTCGGATAAAGATGTCAACAAATGGAATAAAAGGTCAACCGTGTTGCCATCATTTGACGCAACCTGTAAAGCACTCGCCTCCAACATTTGAAATAGTCGACGATGGCATCTAATATGATTTCATGTGAGCGCAATCTGGATGAAAAATCCGGTTTGTTGAGTGAAGTGAAGAGTGTCGCCGACCTTCCCATCAAAATGTCTAACTCAATCAAGACGAGAGTTGAGGAAAGAGCGGTTTACTAATGTTTTCTAATTCATTTAGCCAACGTTGGAAAAGTTATTGGCAAGCCTTTTTTTCGCCCTTGCAGAAAGCTCGCCTTTCTTCACTTAGATTCAATTTTTGCAGCTTTTTTTTCCCCCCAATCCATTTGCCATACAGAACTCGAACGCATGAAAAATTCATTGAAAAATTCGCTATAAACCCCTCATCCTAAAAATAGTAAATACAATTCGTGCAAGGTACCAATCCATCGGTTTGAACAAACTCGGCCTCTGCAAACACCGGTGCCAACTTTTAGATTTTGTTATTCAGTTATGAGCAACGAAAACAACTGCGTGAAAGGCAGAATAACACGGAATTCTATAGGTGATTCTCTAGCTCTCTCTTTTTTCTATGTACAAAAGACGTAAAAGCCGTACAATGTTCAAACAAAACTAGTTTCAATATGCAGTACATTGTGTCGGATAAAGAGAACCAGAATACGCATGGGTGTATTCTCAGAACTTGTGAAAAAAGCAGCTCGTCTCTTTGACTTTATTCTCCAGTTGCTCTTCTTCCTACAGGTGACTGTACTCGGGAGAAATAAAGAAAATCAATTGTCCGGAATGGGATTTCAACCGCTAAACTAAAAGTGGCAATTATTTATCCAAATACAAGAATCAATGGTCAATATGTAACTTACAAAAATCTGAGGGAAGTTTAAAGAAAGGTAATTTATAATACGTACATCTATCATAATCTACTGTATAATATTGTATATTGTGCATACATCATCCAGGGTGGAAAATCTCTATAAATATATATAGCCATGTATGGACCGCATAAGGATATGTGTGGCGGCTCGTGTATAGGCACTGTGTAACTGCAGCACCCCCCATTTCTACTTGATATTATCGATAAAATGTAATATAATAAGTCCTTTTTTCTTTAATTGTTTCTTTATACCCACACAATATATAATCCTTAAGCTTAATGTCAGTAGCCATCCCCCAGTTTATGAAAAAGATACAAAAAATCTTTGTATGGAACTGTGCGCTTTACAGTTCCAGTGGCGTGGTGTTTGACTGTTGTGCGTATGCACACATAGGAAGCTGCACGCGAGGCTGCGAAGGAGAGAGAGAGAACTGTCGCTCCCGCAGTGCAGTGGAAAGAATTTTTTTTCCTTTTACACAATTTTAAAACAAAGACTAAAATTTGTCTGGAACAGCACCACCACTAATTTTAGCTATGAGCCGCCACTGCTATTAAATAATGTCAAAAATAGCCTCGTTAAAACGCTTTATTGTGTCATTGCAAACAAATTTGACTGAAGTTTCACTGAATGAGCTTTTGAATACATTGATAAGCAATTACCTATCCTAGCTCGACATCTCTACATTCAAATTTTAAAAAACGAACAATCCAATTATCATTAATGGCAAATTCTAGTAACAACTGAGCAATTATGGAAATTTCCTGTTCGGTTTTCCCTGCATTTCAGTACAATGAAAATTTGAATTTGAGTGAAATATATTTATTACTTTGACAGTGATCCCATCAGTGTATCACAAACATGATCCTCAGGCAACTTTGAATAAATAAAGTGATCATGTCGAAATAACAATTGAAACTGTCATTAACGGGAAGCCTGAAGAGAGAAATCCAACAACCGAAAATTTATGGAAGAGATAAACGAAAATCCGAACCCGTCATTTTTAAGGACCCTTTGCCATCATTTAAAAGCACGATTTTAAAATACGTATTGATTATAGAAATAAATTACATATAATATTGAAAATTTCTAACTTCTGGGGTAGTTTCCAAACATAAACGTTCAATAAATAGTAAGTAGGCGCATAATATACTTATTTGGAATTAAAACGTGTTCACCATAAGTTATTTTTATGTGAAATGCACGGATTATAAAACACCAAGAAAACAAACTCACTGCCCTACATTTAAGTTAAATAGTGTCCACTAAATATTTCATTCCATGTTGATGAGTTAAATATCTGGTAAAAATGGACAACGATAGAAATACAAATTACATGACGTTTAGAGCTAATTCATGGCAAAATGTGAAAGAAAGTATTGCACGTCCGGCATTCCTCAACAGATTCCAGTTCTGGTGATTCCGTTCCGTGTCACAAACAGCGTACAACACATTTCATTGAACTATTCTGATGCAACAAAATGATTTCAATGCTCATTTTGGGAAGCAATGAAGCGTAATAGATAAAATTGCCATTTGCATAGTTTATGCAGCGGAAAGAGTTGCATGTGTATTGCAGCGACAATTTCTAAGGCAAACGTGCACGTAGAGATTCAAATGCAACTATTTCTAATATTCGGTAGCTATTCTGGATGTCGATAAAGTCAAACCCAGATGTCTAATCTCTAAACCTCTATACGGACGGACGATTTTCTTTTCTACCATAAAGAATTAACTGCCCCCCAAAAAAAGAAAAAAGAGCAAAGTGCCTTCCTGTAACAAACAATTCCATTCAGTTAAAGAAAAGATCGATTCAAACATTGACATTATAAATAAGCTGAGCTTATAAGGACAAAACGAGTTTGGATAAAACGAGCAAGAAAACAAATGGTTTTTGTTACAGGAGAAGTCAGTCAGTAGTCGTTATGTTTTGTGTGTTGATTTTTTAGAAATTAACAGTAATTACTGAATTATAATCACCACAAAAACATATTTACCAGAGTGAAATTGTGAAATGAGTCCATCAAATTTCATCTGATAAAACATTATAGATATCAAGTTTACATTAATAACATCCTAATATTAGTGACTAATCAATTTGATTTGAATTCAACGCACTTGCTCTCCATAGATATAAGAAATAAATACAATTTCAAATATATATATATATATATATATATATATATATATACAGGGTGGACCATAATTCCTAGCCACCCCCTTTTTTTC
>JAUJYV010001251.1:0-19767 GCA_033995625.1 Ophyiulus pilosus
ATTCTGGGCAGCCGCCTAATCGGGGCAAAACGCCTCCGCCGGATGTGTCCAGATTAAGCGGAATCGACTGTATTTGGCATTTGATAGGCGGGTCATACGGAGAAATTAAATCATGAATTGGCTGGAAAGTTTCCCAAAAGTTGGTGAATGAAAAGTTTGGTTACACAACACCCTTAATACGTGTCAATTCGTGGTAACAAAAAAAAAACCTATTTGAGTCCAGGGTGATATTTACAATTAACGCAATGTTTACATACGGTACATACTGCACGTACTTGAATGACTATGAAGAAATAGTATAGTTTTCTCGGGGTGCTGGCAATTTTCAATTAATGTTTATTTGATATAAACTCGAACATTAATTAAAGCGAAAAAAACCATACCGTTGTTAGGCGGATGAAAACGTAAAAAAAAAAACAATGGAGAGAATAAGAAGCAGGAAGGGTCTACAGTCAGCATAAAAATGTCTCATGGTCAAATCACGATACAAGGAAAAGAAAAAGGATTTCAAAACGCAGGAAAAGGAGTAAAATAGAACTTGAAAGGAAGAGCAAACATGACGTCGAGAGTGCATGTCTATGGTATGATTATAAAGAAAAAGCTAACACATGGTCTTCCTGGGACAATAGAAACATGTAAACCAACAAAAGGAAAGAAACACAAAAGGAAATTCAATTTTAAAAGCATGAATTCTGATATGTGTATAGTTAATATAACCGTTAGAATTTTCTAAAACATTATAACTTTATAAAAAAAGACGTCTCGCTTCCGTGTAATGCTCCGATGTTAGCGTTGATTGCCCACCTACAAGGGGCAAATAAAAGTCGCTCGTTCTAGCCCAGTCCTAATTTCATCTAATAATCAGGCCGACTCATTTATAAAATATTCACCAGAAGGGGGCTGCGTGAAAATAATTAAAAAAAAAAAACCAGCACGAATTTTAAATTTCCAAACCAAATAAGTTCTATGGTGTGATAGGTCAAAAGCGCAAATTTATCGCCAGTGTTGATTATGCAACAGGAAATCAACAGATAAATATCTAACAGTCAAAACCACCCATTTAAATAAATAAAAAACGACATTTACTTCGAAACTGACAGGTTTACGATAGCATGTTCCGAAAGGCAGATAAAATAGGTGGGTTTTTTTTCCCCCCATGGAGCATTTACATGCAAATGGAATAGAGTGAGTGGGTTGATAATGAATGAATCGTTTCACTGTTTCTCTACTTTTAAAATATGGACTACATTTTCAATTCCAATTCATATTTACTCGTTTGATTTACAACGTGCTCGCACACTGTATTGAATTAACATTCTATTAAACAACTGCTATGTCCTACCAGTATTTCTACTTTGCAGAAAAGCTCGTTGAAATATCAACAATGTCCCATTATCAGTTGCATTAAACAGTCAAAGGGTGGCGCTATGTCAAAAAAGGGACATTTTAAACCTCTGCAACTATCAAAAACTTCGTGTTACACGTGGTATGTTACATGGTTTTTCTGTTCTTGTTCTGGCTTTCGGATTAAATGGTTAATTCAAATTTTCCGTGAAACTAGAGAAATGATACGTGGGACTTTTAACAAAGAAAATAAATACAGCGAATTTTGTGCATGAACGATAAGAACTCCACCAAAATATGAACGTCTAAAGAAGATTTGTAAGAATACAGGCGCAGACAAATTAATCTCAGAAATGTAATGCTATTATTTGGCTCGCATTCAATTCAATAAAACAAGATTGTGGATGTCATTCGTTTTTTTTCTCTTTTACTTTTTTTTTTTTTTTGCAGAACAAATTCATTAACGATACTTTTCTAGCACAAACGTCTAACAAACGGGGAGCATTAACCATGTTTCCATACACTGGAAAGTTACATGTCAGATATTATTCAATAAGATTGCATGGAAAAGGCCATTAGAAAATGAATCGCAGCACGCATACATGCAACTTCGTTTTGGTTTTTTTGTGTAGAATACAAGATTTAATCTCGCTAAAAATATGCATTGTCTGGCTTATACAAGACGTTGGAAATTCTTTTCAACCGAAAATGCATTCAAAAGTCAAAACTTAATTAAAACGAACCGATATACATGCAAATGCAAGTGTAATTACACGCTGAATTTCATTTTTTTTTATAGAAAGTGAATATGCGTGTATTTAGAGGTTATGGTTGAAATTATAATTAACAAAGTACAGTAAACGATGTACAGCAATGGAGATCTACATACGGGGTGAATGCACCCAAATTGCCATTTGTCACATAAATACTGCGAGGTACGGGGGGGAGAAATTATCAATGGTCTCGAGAAGTTTTGAAGTTTCCCCATCTACAGCATCGTCTCGACCGTTCCTCTTCAAGATTATGCTATAGTATTTCTATGGAAATTCCTTGATTTTCAATTTCTGAATGACACAAAGCAGTTCTATCAATTCAATCTCCCCTGAGAAAAATATAAAAAACATGCAGGGTCCATCATTTTGTTCAATGATGCATACACGCACCATGCATCTTTCAATTTCAGAGGGAGCTGACTGCTTATTCACGCCAAAAACCCCTGTATGTGGTGGCCATGATTTTAATCAATAAGAACATTTCACGCACCATTACGTTCCGACAAACTCATTAACATAAAAACGGGCGAAAAGCACAGATTAGCGAAATCCAGACCTCGATACAGCCCTCATTTGTGAACTCTTCAAAGTTTCCATTAGCAACAAAATTGGGCGCCACGGAAAAAAAAAAGTCATTTCGATCTTTTAGAAGTCTGGGATAAGCACGTTTAATTAATTACGAACCAATCCGTGACTGAGATTTTCAGCCATCTGTCGTATTTCGATAAAAACACGCCGAGAGCATTTGCCATAAAGCGAGGCATTAAATTCAACATAAAACGATGATCAAACATTTGAATAGGACGTTCACATACAGAGAGTACAATCCATGTTACGGACTTATGCTTATGTGAGGAGTTACACGACTTTCCTGATTGGAGATTAAAGGGATTCGTGTCTAGGACGATGCATTTTAAACATTTTATATCTCACACACAAAAAAATGATTCGCTCCACGAAAAAATTTCCAGGAAATTCTCAGGTCATGTAGATAGTGTAATCACCTCCACATTTTTAGATTACATTTCAGAATTTCTTCTCACAGCAAAGGAGATTGATGCGATGGCCACCCAAATTGCTCCCTAGCGGCCATCAGCTACCAGCAATTTTGTGTTATTTTCCCCGAGGAGCTTTTAAACAAATTATATTCTGCTGGATTTCCCAGTTTTTATCTTATATTTATTATTTTTTTGACTAAGTTACAATTTTCAATCCAACTTTAAGCTCAAATTGCCATCAACTTGTGACAAGAAATACAGACTGAAAAAGAAAAAAGAAGGAAAAGTATACACATGATTGCTCTAGTGGCACAATAGTCCTCCCTGTGGGTACAAATATGTTACATTTGAACCCTTTTACATAGGCTCACATACAGCATGATAATATTTATACCCACTCATTTGTATCTGCCTCCAACAGGGTGCCCTGTGAATTCAAGCATATTTCAAGGATTTCAGGGCTTTCCTTTAAATTTCCAAGGACCTCTCCCACAACCAATTATCACAATATTTTTCTAAATTATCTGAAAAATCTCGCCTAAGGTCTTACCTAAAGCCAAATAAAAGATGTAGTGATCCAATATAACTTAAATTTACGCCCACGTAATAAATTCTATACATTTCTAGAAAGTCGTGTGTATTTTCAAGGATGCATGATATGAGCCATGGCAGTGACTTAGACCTAAAAAACTGGTGACTGTGGTCCAAGTCTCTAAAGACACCATAGTTTTTGTTGCTCAGAAGCAACGGCCGAGTTCACATGTATTTAACCAAATGGATTTCCAGATAAATAAGTAAACCTGTTGAATAATTTAAATTCCTAACGATAAGATCTTGTCCCAGAGGGGTTCGGGTACGTAGGCTTGTTTTCTGTATCTTAGCGGTTTAATTTCTCCAAATAAAATTATGCCAACCTCGTGTTTGTTAAATAAAGGCTCACTCATCTACAAAACTGATCAGTTTTACGGTGGCATTGACGAATGGGCTCTGTCTGACGGACGATTAACTAGAAATTCGCTACATTGATTGATATAACTTATACCACCATCTTATATTCTGGCTACTGCATATTTTCAGATAACAAAACCCTATTTATATTTACTTCTGGCCTATTCCTCACAAATCCTATCTTCACTCTCTCGATGCAATTAAAAATTATGTAATGAAGAGAGAACCAGGATGGAAGACGATCAACTCCCTCCCTCTTCATATAAGTTCCAACAAATGGTCTTGAAACGTGTAATTATTAATCATTAAGTGAGTGCGTAAATGCTAACATGAAGAAATATCATAGCGCTTTTACGATCAACAAATCACGTCTGAAGCGCTAATAAACAATGGCGCCAACAATTAATGCTGCCACTACCGACTTATCAAACGCAATAAAATTA
This sequence comes from Ophyiulus pilosus, assembly GCA_033995625.1. NCBI lineage: Eukaryota > Metazoa > Arthropoda > Diplopoda > Julida > Julidae > Ophyiulus > Ophyiulus pilosus. The sequence continues at coordinate 4,507 of JAUJYV010001251.1, forward strand.
ATTGCCTTTGAAAGCCAATGAACTTTGCAGACTGGAATAGAATGAGTGGTCAATTTCATCTGTTGCGGGCGTCACATGTGTGCACTTGGAAAAACTGACAAGAATAATGCTGTCACATTAATCTAATCTTCAATTAAGTAAAGAATGCAAAATCATCCAAAACCGAAATTTAGATATAACACGTTAGCATTAAGCAGCCCACAAAATATTGCAGCACTTTGTCCACATCTTATCATCCATAAATTGTGTACGTTTTATACATTTAGATAACTGGTAACCTTGTTGAAAATTACAATTAAACATCGGTATTTTGTTTCATAAAACAACTCGTGTATGCAGGGAGCTACAATAGCAATAACAACAAAATCCAGGGAAATATCAAATTCAGAGAAAACGTTTTCCCTAAAAATACCTCCAAAATGGCAGTAGTTGTAAATAACCGTATCGTAAAGCCATCGACAAATTCGAGCAATAAATATTTAATTTTAATGATTAAACAAAACTGTTCGACACTGGGAATAACGAATGAACACCCGACAAACAAATGCAAGTTTACAATTTGTAGGGAATCATTTTATTTGATGAAATGGATAGTGAAAAAAGGTTAGCGGTGCCATCAGACGGACAAAAAAATCCCCTTGTCTCGTATTTTATAATTTTATTACACGTTGTTAGAGTCTCGATAATACGCAATTTTAATGGCTGTTTCTCAGAACTACTTAAAATGGTTTATACCGTACTAAAAATCAGTTATGCAACCGAAAGCTTTAAAGAGGGGAAAAAAAAGCTTACCTTTAATTCGGCAAAACGAGCTTAGACGAATGCTAGCTAACGACAAATACGACCATCCGGCTCTATTTTGAAAGATTCATTACAGAGAGAATGCGTCCTCAGAAATATCGCCTATCTGAAAAAAACAATAACAAGAAATTTATATTCTGAACATTCCAAGGCAAAGTGTATCAGTGTGATAAACAAGAATAAAAATACATGAAACAATCGATGAATAACTTCTGGTTATTCAAATTAAACAAAATAAGTTTAATTTAATACGAATTAGCGGAGCAATGATTTTCAACTAAATTCAAAACGTGAATTTAAGAGACTAATTTGAATTTGGAACAACAAATTCAAATTACGAAGAACAACAGCACGTTCTTCACAGCACGTGCATAGCATGCGGGAGGCGTTCCAATTCCAACAATAACAATAATAGGCGCCTTCGCACGAAAAGCCGGTATCTTTAGCCGGAAACGTTGAATTCGGGGGACCGTGAGTTTGCGCAAACGCGAGGAACAAATTTTTCGTAACTACCGGGATTACATCTGCGGTATATTCAACGTTTCCGACTGTAGCTACCAGCCTCACAAAGTGAAGATAATAACTTGGAGAAGCTAAACTACACGAGTGTTAAATTGTACAAAACACAGTTAAAGAACACGCTGTATACAGTCTACTAAAATAATGGGATGTCAATGGAAAACTAATCCAACAATAAAGGTACCGACTTGTATATCGGTTAAATAGATGGCCTAATTCAAAAGTCACGGGTGGTCGGTAGATGTCGCTATGCAAATGCTCGCAACCTGTCTGTTAAATATCCATAAACATTTGACACTGACTTTATAATGTAGTTTTTGAGCAGCCTACGTGCACCGTGCATACATAAATATAAAATACGTTTAAAAGCGTTTTTTGGTTGTTGGTAATAATTGTTAAGTGGGCAAAAAAACGAAAAAAAAAGCGGGTCATCTAATGGTTCCAACCAGGGGAGGTCTGAATCTGTTCATTGTAAAATTTTATGACAAGAATCAAAAAACCTGAGGAAATAAATAATGAGAGGTTGTCTAACATAAGTTTAGTTTGCATTAAACCCAGGCCGCAGAAGCCCACCAAGAAAAACAAAAAAACGTTGTTTTTTTCAGAAGAACGGTCACTCTTATTGGAGAAAAATGTCACTCTCACGTTATGTCAGCAGATACGCAATTTTGAAATTAACCAGAAAAGTTACGCATGCACAGTTAGTTGGGTGGTCTGATGGTTAAACGACATCTGATACCTATATATGTATATAAAAAATCACTATGGACAGCATTTTAAAGCACATTTTAAAATACTGATATGAAAATCTTTAGACAACTTTTAGTCAAACTTAAAAATGTTATGAATAAATGGAAAAAAACATTCTAGTGCAATAAAAAATGTAAGTATCCAAATGTATTCTCAAAAATTAAAAAATGAACATTTTAAGTTGTTCGTGTTTGCCCAGAGATGGCACTGAATTTGGGTACAGCATATTACATGCATAATTTCAATATAATGTAGTTAAACGAGTCAAGAAATTTATTTCGTCGTATATTTGAAACAGACTCGTATTAATTCTTATCAAATCGGTTGAAATATGCAACTTTCAAAATAGACACAAAGCTAAAGCTCACCCTTAAAAATGTTGAAAGCCATATATAAAAAGAGAATGAATGTAACTATCAAAAGAGTTTTAGTAGCAAATGCTCAAACTTTCATTCCTGACAACGAGACCATGCATTTTTTGTATTCACATCAACCTATAAAAGCATCCTTTTATAGCCAACAAATTGCTTTTGAAAACTAGACTACGATTTTTGAGTGCATTTTGCGGCCACGCCATGAACTTGCATTGAAACGTGTTTTCTCAAAATGTTGCTGGATTTTTTGTCTTGTACCCGCATACAGTGTATGCAGAGACAAGCTGTGAACGAATTACTCGAGATAAGCGGGTTAAGCATTCACATAAATACATTACACTGGTAGCCTAAATAGGACCACCTCGCCCACATCCCAAAGTCGTATAAGAAGACTAATTTCAAAGTACTTATCTCCTTTTGTGATAAAGTCCTCGGGGCGAGTAAAACGCCTACCAAGACCCATCAGCTGTGGATGAGTGATGTGAGTGCTTTTTAAGTACAGATATGGACTCATCAATCTGAGATATTTTGGGTTGTCTTCGGTTAAAAAATAGGGAACTACATTTATTTACATAAAGATTACTTTTTTTTAACACATGAGCAAGATAAAGAATTTTTAAAAAATGTACCCACTTTGAGGTGGTTTTGATGTTTTCAAATTAGCATATAGAAAAATTGAAATAAAAGTCATTACAGTATTACTTCCTTGATTGGTTGTATTAAAAAGAAAATGACTGAAATGTCTTTTAGTTTTTGAGAAAAAAAAATCCACCATTTCCACTCACTTATATTTCATTAATTAAGGAAGGGCAAGTTTTAATTGACAGTAACCTTTACTTTTGGATAACAACATTGTTAATTAGTATCAAGGTAAAATCATTGAGTCACCATGGCCAAGCTTTTAACTAGTTAATTACAGGGTTGCCAAATGTTTTTTGGGGTTGTTTTTTTATTCATTTGTTATTACATTTTAGTTACTTTTCATTGTGTATTTTCTTGGGGTTTTCTCGAACGAGGTCTATGTCAAAATTTATCAATGTCACAATTAAGAACACGACATCATATATACAAGTTTAGATTAATCATTATCACGAAAATCCCACGAATGAATCATCGTTTAAAATAATGTAAAAATCGGAGGAAAAAAAAGAAGTTAGGAAATGATATTTTCCTCAAGTTATTAATTTCAGGGTCACTTTTGGATAAATGGATTGCATCCATTTTAAAATTGAATGGAAATTGGGCACTTTCCAACTACTCAGACTGAAAGCATACATTACATGATGTGGATGGCATGACTGTGCATGTCACTCGAATGATAAATCTTAATTCTTGAAAAAGCAGAGGGGGGAATTCTCGTTTTTTAGACACAGAAAACCCCCATAAATTTAAACCAAGAAAGTATGTTAACTATGCAATAGTTGTGAAATGTACGTTCCAGTTCGAAGTAGGAATATTTGGAGGAAACCTTCTGGAATGCATACCAAAATGCAAAAAGCATGGGGCTTTGGGATCGCGTGGTGACCACCATGATTGCTTGAGAATGATCTCGAGTAAGTACGAGCTAGTATTTTGTCAGTGCCTTGTATTACACCAATACGTGCAGGGAGTTCAGTTCCTAAATACCTTCGTTAAAAATGTGGTTTTGCTCGGATATAAATCACAAAGGCAATGCTAACAGCGGGAACAAGATTGTCATGATCCGGAATAAACTTTATGAACCGCTTTCCGAGAGCTGCACCACACCAAACACCAACACACGACACACCCAAACCTGTTTTATGACGAGGAGTGCAATGGCCTATAGCTGTTACCTAATTTTTAAGGCTCAGTCGTGTTATATTGCACTATAACTTGTCATATTTGCTGATGAGGACCCACAAATAGTCAATGTTGATCTACCGCGGCTAGATCCATAAAATATCACACTTGTAAGTTTCAGAATATTCTGCAACTTAAGCAATCTGATTCTGATTGAGTAGTGAATGCAATGCTTAGAGTTCTCAGCGCTAGATGGCGCGGCATTCATGTTCTATCAACCTTTATGAAATCGTGTGGCACTCACCTAGTGGACAAAAAAGCGTACTATGTTGCTACAGTTCCTTAAAAAGGAACATATTTAGACAATTACATTACGTTGAGTTGCCATTATGCCTTTTGGGTTCCTCTACGCTAGGTGGCGCGGTATTAATGTCCTATTAACCTCCATGGAATCTTGGGCTACTCGGCTATAAAAAATCCCATACAATTATGGTAGTAGTCCCTTATAAAAAAAAGGACTAACGTTTTTATGCAAACTGAATGAAAAGTGCAACCCGGTTCTCACCAATTTTTTTTATGACGTTTACCTACTTTTGGCTGCCAGCATTAAAGAAATAAAAACCGTGCTTTGGAACCCGGATAAGGGTTACCTTTGAACCCTTGGCAAAAGCAGGCAGGGGTGTAGAAAGGGCCAAAGGCAAAATCGAAAAAAGAAGGAGGGAGAGAAGACGAGCATTAATGGGGCAGGTAAAAGTTTTTGAATGGCGATGGGAGAGAGGGAGGGAGAGGAGTAAATGCTCCGTCAGGTAAAAATGTCCGAAAAATCAATGGAATGGAACCGAAACAGGGCAAAACAATGAATTACAAGGAATGCAAAGAATGCCGACCAAAGAAATAAAGTTGGGGGAGGCCACGCTAACCCACATGTAAAACCAGCACATCGATCATGTAGCAGCTAGTAGCCCCCACTCCTCCGGGGCAGGAACAGGGGGTGGGACTGGTCGTATACATGTTTCAAAGGGTGGGGAGGGGGGAGAAATGGGCAATCCTGTTTTCCACACCTTGAAAACACCCGCACCGCATCATCATCCTCATTATTATTATTATGGAAAGGTAGCCACGCAATTTGGGGTGGACATGAACGAAAACAGACTACCAAATTAACGCAGTTATGTATACACACCGTACATATACAACAAGCAGTGGTTACGGAATAGATTACATTCTCGTAAATTCTCTCCAAATCGGTATTAATCTATATGAATTTGTAAAGCAAAAATAACTTAAAACAAAAAGAACAATATGAAAGGATTCAGTTTTGTGGGTGCAGTAAACTAGGGAACGTCTTAGGAAAGGCGTCGCCATCTTAATGACTGACGTTCATTAAAAATTACAGTATTTGCAATTTCAATCTGCATTAATCTGAGTTAAGTCTGTTTATAACCTTTCAACGCCTTTTCCAAATGCCATGCACGATAACTATACACATGCAGGATCGTTAATTTTAACATTAATCTAGTAGACTATAGGTTTTCATTCAGTCTCCATCTCTCCCGATGGATGACACGATTAATTTCAAAGATATGATCGATAGGTTTTAAGGATGAGGTTATTAGTTCACTTCAACACCGCTTTTCAACAACAACAAAATATTTGAGAATGCGAGCTTTGTTCGTTTTCAGGTAGTATCATTTAGTCATGCACCAGTGCAGTCATAATTAGCCATCAAACAAGGAGATAAATAGTCAAAGTGCCTGACATGGAATAGACAGCAGATCTGTAAACTTATGTCGGAAGCAATTAAGTTTAAAGCAGTGAACATACAGGCATAAGTAATTTCTTCGCAATTGCACGTCTAATGGCTACGACTCAATTAAAAGGACTTTTCCCCCCCTTTGTCAACTATATTATACTTTAATGGCAACCTAAATGCTGTTTATAATAAAGAGATTGAACCAGCCAACGCCTTAACGTTAACCTTAACGTTAGATGCGAGAAGAGAAGAACCACGCATGCGCACTCATTACGTTCAGTTAGTTCAGTCCGTGGCTCCTCCCTTCCCGCCTCTAACGTTAAGCTTAACATTAAGGCGTTGGCTGGCTCAATCTCTATTATTTGTGTGAATGGACACCTGTAAACATCTTTCCGGATATAACTTTGAAGGTTAGATTTGAAATTTCCTGGTAATTATTGCGTCTAATTCTGTTCTGTTGTATAAGCTCGCCCACATTTGCGTGCATACAAGCCTGACTTCTAAATTTATTAAATAATCAAAGTGTCATAATTAATATCCTAGTGACTCATAAAGCATGGGACCATATATATGCATTTACTTTCATTAAGGATGTATACCAAGGCTATGGAGACGATACGAGTTAGAGATTTTCAATAATACACCATAGATTTCAATGGGCATGCAACATTATTGCGTCCCATCCTAATAACTACAGGAACAAAACCATTCGCAATAAGGTCAAACGACGTCATCGATATATAAGACCACTTTAAATAAAAACAGGTTCACTTTTGCTAAAATGAACGTCCCCTGCACCACAAACGCGCGTCGTATTTTAGGACCTGCTTATAATCTGAAGCAAACAGGTCTGACCTAAATCTCGAAAAAAACTTTGCGGGTTACACCTATAAAACCTTCCTGGAACCATTGCGGACGTCAACAACAAACTACCTTGCCAATCCCACATGACATCTGCTGATCAAATGATAAAATCCAATCAGTTAATTACCAGCCCCCATGGACGATCACAAAAATGGCCACAATTCAACTCGTGCCTTATTTACATGCCAAATGTTATCTTCCACATCCTCTTAATTGCTTAATCAATAAAACAATATTAATTGAAGAATAAGGTCACGCCATGGATATTCTCATGGGATGAAGACTCGCGTTGATTAAGTTTTCTAGCCAATTTAATCTTCACCAGATGATCAGCTTAATATGCGCATGCGCACCATGTGCTATAGCTTTTTTTTAAGATGGTCCAATATTCATTTATTAAAACAGGATTATTTTTTTAAATTTCGGCACTATTAAATCTTAAAGCATGTAAAACTCAGATTTCCTCAAAACATATTTATAATAACAAATGCAGTTACTCCCATCGTATTGGCTCACTCATCTGAATTTTCAGAGGGAAATCACTTCCTGCATCCATTTATGGATCCATTATTTTATAGATAAAAGCAGTTAAGAAGATGATCATGCAGACTTTGAGACAAAAACATTTGGGTCAAATATGATTGATCGGACGCTGTATACGGAAAAGGAAATCAGGCTTGACAAAATACAATAGAAGATGAGAAAAGTTATACTGTGACGGAAAACTTCTAAAGGGCATCGATCGTTGATTTAGTAAGCACGTCACAAAACGAAAGATAATTCGGTACAAAAAAAAAACCAAAAACTATTTTATATTTTGTAAATGTCGGCTTGCATGCATGCCTTGCATATCGTAAAAAAACGTTAAACGATGAGATTAAAAAACGTCCTATATAAAATATAGCCTTATAGATAGGATAGACGTATTTTTATAATATTCCGTCAAAACAATAAGGCCCTAAATAATTCACAGTAAAGGATATCAAAACATGTAGTAATTCCAAAACGCCATGCAAATGGCGTTATGCATTGTCTATAATGTGTAATATCATCATTTAAAATTAAATACGAGTTCTATTATTTGGCCATAGAATACGTTAATCTATTTTCGAATTAAATTTCATACGTAGGTAATACGACAAAGCGTCAACTGATAACTACAGTATAATCAACAATTACACGCGTTTAATTTCGCTGTATCAAATAACGGGGCCTATTCGTGCGCTTCACGCGATAAATGCCTTGTCAAATATGCAGTATCGAGTTATGTATGGAAACAAAAAAAAAATCATTAAGCGTGTTTTCCACTTAATGATATTACACCACGCCTGAAAGCAAACGGCTTCATGAATAATATATGGTTTTCATACAACTTAGCCAAAGGGGGAGTACATAAAAACCAAGCCCATAAAACACTTCTTAATTGCAATTACAGCACCCTAAAAGCCGTTTAATTAATGCGTCCCGACACCGCAGGTTAAATACGACAATAAAAACAAATTCAATTCATGTTTTAAATTAATATATACGATGTATTGGCTGTCAATTTTCCCTTAACAATTTTACAACCATGCTGTCTTATAGGTGTGGAATTTATGCCGCGTGACATACAACGAAATACCTCTGGAATAATAAAACTTGATACATTGTCGAATATATATATATCATGATGAACGAGCTTATGTTATGGATATACATGTATGTTCAATAGACCCTCTGGGGAAGGCGCCATCTATTGATTATTTCGTGCAACAAAGAAAATTGCTGTTTTACAATGGATTAAACTCAATTCAATTCAACTCAACTCAGTACCCTACAGTCAGCAAGTGAATGCCATATGGTAGGAGGGTTAGATTCATATTCAGATAATTGATTACTATTTAAGATTAGTTGTAGATTTCATCGGATTTGGAAGCAAATAATAAGTTAAACAGCAACGGATTTGCACAATTTGTCTGATGTATAAGTGTACAATCATATATATAAATAATGGATACAGTTAGTTTATTTAAAAAACTCAATTATAATAACACCGGCGCCAACAATCTTCCAATCCGAGTTAAATGAAAAATCAAAATCATTTCCATTGCACTGTATGTTACTGCATATATCATAAACCGTGAAGTTTTATGGATCTTTCGATGATTAGTTTTATGGATCTTTCAATGATTAGTTTTCTCCAGTGATTCTGCAGTATGACCGGTTTGCACAACTACATATGAAACGATGCTTATAATCGCAACTATTAGGCGTAATTTGCAGATGCACATGCAGCTATATTGTTAATTTGTTTGCGATATACACGGGAGCAGACACGCGTGCACATTTTTAGCATCGCTACCGGCGTTTACAGCGAAGTAATGAGCAATATTAAGTAATGCGAAATAGGCAGCATTTTCATGAATTTGCTTCGCTCCGCTCCCATTTAGCAATACGTTAAACCGTGAATTGCATTAACATCAGGGCATGCAGTCAGACATGAAATTACCCAAAGTGATGGCTAGCAGCCGAAAAAGCCATTAAGATCCCCTTGAATCGCATTTTTTTTCTCCTCTCGTTTCTGTCTGAAACAACGTGATATTTTTTTAAACATTTAATACATGTAGATCGTGTTGGCCTACTCATTTAGAAATAAAAAAAAATGACACGGGCGCACCATATATAGCGTGAAACGCGTGCTTAAATGAATTTCATCCTCAAATTGAGAGTCTGCAATTACATTTCTGCCTTTTAGTTTTTTGTGTGTGTATATATCAAACATCACCACGCATCATATATACATTTGGTTTCACTTGCCCCTAAGGCTGTATACAGCCCCATTTAAAAATACAGATTACTTATCTTGTAAAATTAATTATCGTTCCTTTAAAAAAAATTCTACAAAATTCGTGATGCCTCCAGAGAATCTTTGATGATTTCAACGACATAAAGACGCTAATATAAAAGGTTTTACATCGCGACGATTTCGTAAAAAAAATTGTATTTACCTCATTGCATTTTCAAGGATGAACCCAAAACCAACCAACGTCACTTTTAATTACTTATACGTCAACGTTATTAGACGCGTACAGCATACTATATGTAATGTCCCATTTTGTAGAATTTGAATTTGCACTTGCTTGTTTTATTAAAACGAAATTAAAGAATTAAATAATAATGTGATCCTCTAAACCAGTGTCTTTCAATCTTTTTCAGCTCACGGCACACTAAACGAGGCCTAAAACTGCCGTGGCACACCAGCTGAAAAACACTGCATGGGGTAAAAAGAACCGAGCAAATTTGACCGAGATTTAAGGACAGGGTACATCTTGAATCTTCAATATATGAATTTTTTATGTATAATGAATGGATTTTTTCACGGTGTGGAGACATTAAGGCTGTATACCGAATGTTTGACAATCTTTAGCCTATAAAACACCCGATTTATAGTTTTCATCACTTTCGTCTTTTGAATAAGGAGCAATTTCGTCTGGAGAACCTCGCGAGCTTGATTTTCATGCGCACACAACCACAATCATCGATTTACTTCGGAATTCGGTATATACATCCGTCTACTGTTTTGTTTAGTCAGTGATTTCGGAATCAACTAAGCTTATGGGCGCAGTCAAGCAATGGGCAGTATTTCAGTCTAGCAATATTTCCGCGGCCGCGCATGGACGAGTTATGATAAACATTTATAACGTGGAATGCACGGACATAAAAAGTTATTGTGACAGGCTGAGATTAGAAGATAAAGGGAGGAGATGCATTTTATTGTTTGGCGACCAGGAATGACCAGTGATCGATCACGCGGACAATGGGTCATCACAATGCACGCAATGTCCATCTGGTGGCGATGGCTATATACAGGACACTGCAGTTGGCCCTATATTTGCATTCAATCATGGCCGTCAAAGGCATTGAAAAGCAACCGAAAAACCAATGGCAATGAGGAAAAAAACGCAATTCAGGCACAACCAGAGCGACTCCATTCAGCAAAATATGCAAATTTCAAACTCGCGACTACGGGGAAGAAAAACAGGGCACGCATGAAAAGCGTCCCATCACAAAGCCGTGCCATAAATAAAATTAATGTCCGCCTGTATGGCCCATTACAGTCCTATACAAACCCATTACTGCGTTTTATGCCATTTTCGCGAAATTATGTCTCCCTGCATCGACCATGCATGCGGCTCGCAATACTCCGGATGATTGCCTGTCTTGGCCATTGGATGGCGATGACGTCTGACTTGACGCTGCATTGCAATTGTATACAACGTTACGGAAATTCTCACGATCCGGGAGGCAATCAAATTTACATGAAATCAATGAAATTCAAACATGTGCTACAGAGCAGGGTGGAAAAGTGATACATATATTATGTATGGTTGCATCAGATGTTGGTCATATACAGAAACTGCTATATTGCTTGAACACATTATGCATTTAATATTACTTCAAATTTTGTTTAAAATCAAGGTAAGATAACACATTTTTTTTTTTTTAAATAAAAAGCTAATATCGAAAAATAAAGAGTTGGAAACAGCATTTTACTACAATGCATTAGGCTCTTTTAATTAGGTGGCTGAACAATCTTGAGAGGTTGGAATGCCATACGAACACACTGTCATTATACATCATGATATGATATTCCAGCAGCCATCTTATTTTTCAATCATTGAAGCTGCGGAACACACACAACGTTTTGAAATATCATACTCCATCAATTCTTCATCAGCAAATACACAATAACCATTCAAACCAGAAATAAATATTTAACAACTATCAAATGTCCATGGTTTTCAGGGTCGATGTGGGAAGCAACGTCCAATTTACAGTTGAAGCAACCAAGAAATTTCACGAGTATATTTGCGTTCATTTTCGCTTTTATATCATTTTACCAAGGTCAGAAATGCTTTGTTTTTGCGGCCACGAAACGTTGACCTATAATTAAGTCGCGTTTCCAAGAACAACAATAAAAATTCCAGCTTTTTAAAAGTCTTGGCATTTGAGGGTCTAGCATAATCCGAGTAGTAACTTTGCAAATCCCACCGTGAAAACGAGCATAAAACTGTTAAGGGTCCTGACAATCAATCCGTCTTTCCCAGCCTTTTCAAGAGGTATTAAACTGCACTATAAAACCGATATCGAATCAAACAACTCTTTATTGCCTTAATTCACTCGTCGAAATCCTTAAATTGCTCCGTTGCTAAACTCGTAGTACATCTAACTGCGAACAATTGGTTTTATCGTCTGGGGATCATAGGCGGCCATAGGGTGTGGGAAGCGCTGACCGGTGGTCATTCATTTATGACCGGCAATTTGGGTCCTCCCCAGGCGTGCGGCTTAACTTCGATTGGACTCGAATGGCCGGCAAGTGCGAAAACTGTGCACCCGGCGTGAACAAATTACCGTGTTCAACCTGATTAAACACTGTTTGAAGTGGTCAGATTGCCCCATGGTCAGCCGACCGAACTAAAATGATAAACGGGAATTTCACACCTCGGCCCCGAGCCGACAGATTGCGGACAATGTTCACAAGATGTACAGCAGATACCATTCATTTGAAGGCCTTTTTTTTGCATAAATGCGCTTATGCATACAGAATCTCTCCATGCATCAAGAGTTAAGGGACGCCTCGCATACATTTATATATGAAAGATTTTTAAGAATAAAACAATGGTTCTCGTCAGTCTTCCATGACTTGACATTGCTACTTTGGATATTTTGTCTAATTTGGATGGCTGGCCCTGTCAGTTCTCGTCAAAAACAAGAGACATTGGGTAAACCATCATTCTTCGTCATTGAAGAAATCCTGTTATATAAGGGACAACTACAAGATATGTGAAATGCTAACTTTTCATATTCCCAAAAAAATATGTATCAACGGAGCCTGGCATATAGAGTCCATATCACGTGATCTTGCTCAGTAATATCGGAATGGTCCAATCTAAATGTTATATTCCGTCCCTTCCAAACGTCGAAAAGTGCACTTGATCAGCCCCTGCAACCGTCCATCTGGAATGTAAAGTTCTGGTAGAGCCAAGAATGGAGGTTTCGCCGAAAGGTCTACGTGCCGTTCATCGAGCGGGCCAATCCCCACTCGGGACCCCCTTTTTAAAATATATATAATGGCAGTAATAAAATGGAGGCTTTTCAGGGTCCACTCCTTCGGCCGTTTCATTGATGTTTCCATAGCCCTGCCTGACTTGACTTTGTGACGGTTGGCCCAACACGCCCACAATTCACCTGAATGCAAAAATTATGAAAGAATTCGGCAACCTCCTCGCTTCTGCTCATGCCAAATAATTGCAGGGTATGTAAATGGCTACGAGGCAAATGAAAAGCGGCACAACCTTAACCCTCTATAGAGAAAAAAAAACAACGTATTTAATACACCAGGCGGCCCATTGCATATATGTATACAGTAAAGAGTAAATCTAGCACCTCGAGCCTCGCCTCAATCGAAACAACAAATAATGGCATCCAGCTCGGCTACTGAAAACTACTCCGAATGGGCTGCCCATTGTTTTTAATAAAGGGAAAAACCGCAAAAACACGGCAAGGTCACCCTCCGTTGCCCTTACCAGTCAAGTTCAAGGCAGAATCTACAAGTTCATTACGCGAGCAAAAAAAAAAAAATGATCTGAAAAAGTAAGGACGGAATAAGTACCATTCCAGAGAAAATTCGAGTTCCTCGTCTACCAAACCAGCCTTTAAAACCTATTTTATGACTGTTTCGTTTTTTTGTCCCCAAAGTGTTGGACACCAAATGCCATTAACCGCAAACACGAAGGTTCCCAATGGCACATTTGCACACAAAAAAACGAAACTTATCAGTGAATTCTTACGTAAGTGCATTCAAAAACAGTTGAAACGATTATGCTACGATGGCTTGGCACGTGATTTCATCATCGCCCCACAATTTGCGGCCATTTTTGCACAAAAAAAAACCCCATCTACAATAACGTCTTGTGCTCGTGTGAACTTGTGAGTTTAGTGAAGCATCCATGCAAATCATCGTGCTAAAAATTCTTATATCGAATTTTAGAGTAGTCGAGCATCGTATAGATGAAAACACATTTTGTTGTAAATGTGCATGTGCACAATCGGTGTTGTGGTATTCTTCAAGGAGTTGTTCGACTGAGTCATGTAACAAACCAGGAATGAACAATAATTGCAGGCATTACAATAAACAATTGCCTTTAATCACAATTGAACTTCATAAAACTGAATTTAAAATCAGAATATTCAATATTGGAGCGAAATGCACGTGCAGAAAGATGAAGTTGGAATTCACATATTTTATTTCAGCAACTATGCTTATACACGCTAAATTTGGTCAAGAATGGTTTTTCAGATACATGTGTACAGTTTATTTTGATCAAATCATCGGTTCCTGTGCACTGAATGACACGAGTGCCCTTGAATTCCTTCCCCGGTTTATCTTTCCTATATATTTAAGGGCAAACACCTTGTAAAGCGTGATATTGAACCCTGGTATTGACTACTTAATTGTCATTAAAAGAGACTGAGGAGAGCATTTGCTTAGATTAAAAGAAACGAATGAGAGCTGTTTCATGAGGAACCGTGCACTGACCCGCCAAAGGCTCCGTTTACACTTTGCAGCATCTTTGGCTGCAGCGCTGATTCCAGCAGTCGTGTATTCGTGCAAAAGGTCACTAGCAAAGAGCATGTACGAATAATGATCTATCATTAAACTCCATACGTCTTAATTAAAAGGGGTTGAATGGCGATATTGCCTTCCCATATGGACCAGGCGTGTTGACTTTATAGCGCGGCGTTAAGTTTTTATCTGCGATGGATAACGAAAGTATTTGACTTTCGTATGTATATATTTAGCCTACTAATAAAACGAGTCAACATTACACTTCCCCGTATAATTTGCACGCCTATCTTGATCCACTATTAAAACAAAATTAATATAGCCTTCGTCTCCGTGGGAAAGATTCTTTAAAAAGCTGGCGTGTGGGGGTTCGCAACAATGTGGCAAAATATTTGGTTTGTATACATGGGGTGACTTAAGTCACATTTAATTAAGGTATTCGGAAGGATAAAGCTATATAAGAGATCAAACGGTTACTACAATAGATGCGATACGGCCATACCCATTCCATTGATAATAATAAATATGTAAAATAAGGAGATACAATATCCGAATCTTTATTCATATCGATCATATTTTATGATAATATTTATATAAATTAGAAAAAGTTGGTTCTTTTGGAGGCATGTTGATTCTTTTATACTTATAGTTGTACGTTGACCTGCATATATGGCTATCCTGTACAATATTTACCCCTTGTCTGGTTTTGCAAAACATGGCCAAATCTATATTTACACGTAACTATGCATGCACAATACGTTGGCTTGCTTAAACACTTTAATAACTGTACCCTGAATCCAAATTGTGCCATGTCCATGCGGATTGACCCACAC
>JAUJYV010001252.1:0-19753 GCA_033995625.1 Ophyiulus pilosus
GCTTTGAGATACGAGCAAATTGACATACGAGCAAGGTCTAGGAACGAATTAAACTCGTATCTCGAGGTACCACTGTATTGCATTTGTAAATAAATTGAGCACTCCATACCTTGAATTAATGAAGTTAGGATACCTGTCAATAAGTTTGTGGATGTTTTAAAACGATGTTAAAACGATATATATGAACGAACCCGATTTTTTTCTGGTTACTGCCAGAAATGAACTGCAACACAACCCACATAAGGCAATCCCTTCCTTTACGCAAATTCATCTCTGCCAGTTTCTCCTGCAAGGATGTGATCAGGTGTGGCAAACTTGCAAACTGTAAGAAAACAAAATCTATTTATAACACCTGGCTGGACAAGTGCTGGCACGTCGACAGGCTAATGCCATCCATTCTCGTCGAGTGGCTTGGTTTACTTTTCATACCTTTACCATGAAAAGCTCCACCAGCACCACAAGTTGTTTCTCCAGCATTGGGCTTCTCAAATTGTGCTGAAAAGATTGAAAAAACATGAATAAGGGCCAAAAAGAACATGTTTTTAATGGCACTGGCAAGAATAATGTACTTGTTTGTTAAATTAATCAGTACGCAGACAGTGTCGGGGGAGTATGGCTGCTCGAAAACATGGCGTAGCAATCTCGTTTGTGACTGCAACGGTTCCTAGGTGTAAAACAAAGAGTTACACATAAACGTAAACTGGATTTCACCCATAAATCATTTTATGATATACTGAACATGAAACTTAAATTAATATAGAAATGTTACTGATGGGTACACACAACAGATCGAACCTTGTCATAATGAACCTCTAATGGAAACCATCATGTTCATCTTTGTCATGTTTTTCATTGCATAATTATCAATCAGTACTATTTTGTCTTGCTTAAGCGACTTGCTGGTCAAAGTAATTAATCATCAAAGAAATAAGCTTGATTCACACTGTTAACCTGAAATTCGAGCAAATATAGTATCAGGTTGGTGAATCACTTTTTTTTTATACATCATCGGTAGGTGCATACTTTGTACATGCCGCCCGGTAGGTGCACAGACACAATCTTGATGCCTAATCTGACATCAATATAGAGACCTCTCCTCATCCCCCTCCTCCGGGAATTTCCCAGCTGGACGATTCTTGCATTTGGATCTGGCCATGGCTGACTTCAACCACAGTTTAACGGCATTCTCCACGGACCTTACGGTACACGTCATGTCATTACTCATAGACTTTTGCATTGACCCTGAAGCGAACACGAAATAAGCAGTTAAGAGAAAGGCATAGTAAATTAGAACATTCCCATCTGCATGAGTATACACCAAGTTGAAACTTCATTTTAAGGTTTCTTACTGTTTATAACATCCCTCAATTGCAGAGTTTCGAAAGATCTTTTTTTCTTTTTGCCAGCCCAATTAAATGCCTTTGCAATATCCCTACCGAACAATCTTGCCATTGCCTTTCGGGTCTTATCTTTGACACCCACACCACCAATCGACGAAATATATTTTATCTAAAATTCATAGCCGCGTTTAAATACTTTAAATGCTCTGTAAAGTAACTCGGAGCTAAACTAATTTGCTACACACGAGTGTAATTTTGTTATTGTCTTGGGAAATCCATCTTTCCATGTCATCTATGGCGTAAAATGAGTTCAAGGGCAGTGCTGGCATGTCATCGGGCATTTGAGATGAACGCCATGCGCCAACCATAGATTTGTGGAGCAAATCGTTGTTCTTTTGAAGCATGAGCTGGAGATCTTCCATTTTCTTTAACATACTACTTTGATATGCTAAAATACAAATGTAGCAAAATATGGTAAAATTCACCTATGTAATTTTATCCATTTATAAATAAACTAGCCTATAGTCAATAAGCATAATTGGAATTAATGTGGAATTAACCCAACCTAGGAATTCTGCCCGTGTGATTACAGCAATGATTCTGGATGTGTTCAGATGCACTAGTACTGCTACTGCTCGCTCTGGCTAGGTTAGGGTAAAGGTTGTTTGTCCGTTACATTGTTTCTTGGCCCACTCGGTTTTCTGGAGACCGCATAGGTGTTTTCAACTCTGTCATGAAGTTGCAAATTCTCCAAAATGAAGTGACGAGATGATTTGGTTTTATCGTTAAATCCGGACTTTGGGGTGTGAGAATTGGAAGACTGGGATCCCATGCACGATGAATTTGAGCGTGTAAAAGAAATTTCCTTGAGTGCAGCACGTGGCAAACTACAACTTGATGTGCTGTGATTTGGACTTTCTGAATCTGTTTGGTGCAACGATGTTTGCTACAAGATTTTTTGATATGCCGAGGCCATTATCACTATCGCTAACACTATCAGTACTGTCATCATATGACACTTCAGAAGAAGTAGGCTGAAACCTTTGTGGCAGCTTTCTTTTTCGTTTGAGGGAATTCCCATCATCCTTATGATAGTCTATTCTCACATCAGATGTGTCTTCCGCTAGTTTTAACATGTCACGAGCATGTGTATAAGTTTCTGAAATATATGTTCAAATATAACGATATATACTTGTATCTGAGCCATGTGATTAGCCACAGAATTGTTCTTGACTAAGCAACCAGTTATTGTTAAAGGTCCATTTTTAGTAAAAAATCTAAAGCAGTTGAAAGTTAACGTTACATTCACAAGCTGGCAGCAAAATAACAGAATATCAAAATGTATATATAATTAATATGTTACCTGCTGTACTTAGAATTCGGATGGGGTATGAAGACGAATTGAATTGAGGTTTAGCATGGGTTTTTAAGCTTGGTAATGTCCAGTTGCTTATTTATTGGTGGCCAAAGATTTTGGGTTCTATCTTCATCCAGCCATGAACTACATAGAATGTCCACTTCCTTTTTTACCAAAAACTGCACAACTGCATACTTAAACATCCTATAACCGAACAATGCCAGTGTATCACAAATTATTATTTGTGGCATCTCCAGCTGTGCACTACCATGTAATCTTAAAACAGTTCTTCATTTGTGGAACAGTGG
Organism: Ophyiulus pilosus; assembly: GCA_033995625.1. Classification (NCBI taxonomy): domain Eukaryota; kingdom Metazoa; phylum Arthropoda; class Diplopoda; order Julida; family Julidae; genus Ophyiulus; species Ophyiulus pilosus. The sequence goes on from JAUJYV010001252.1 coordinate 3,006, forward strand.
TAATGAAGGAAAAACTAAACCTGTTTTAATAACCTATTAATTTGAATTTGTTTTAACACAGTCAGCAGTTAATATTCACAAGATGGACAGCAGTTTATAGGGCAATGAAAGCTGCATAAAATGTTGACTAATTCAAGAAAATGTGTGATGTTATTTATCATGCTACAGAAAGAGAAAACAGCTTAAACACCCAACACTGGCACACCTCTAGACCTAGTTTAATTGCCACAAGTTTTTTCACCGAATTTATAATGTAAAATTTGCCTCTTTTTACGTCTTTCATGATATCGTACCAATTTCAAAATGGTCATCGATCGACTCCTACAGTCAAGATGCAAATCACGCGAAAACGATGTTACCTTCATTTCAAAATCCAAGGAAAAAGAAAAAAAAGTATATTCGTTGACAATGAAAAACAAGACCCACAGAACGTCAGTTACACAAACATTAAATTTAGACAACCAACAGGGAAGAACGAGGAATTTGAATTGGTTGTGTGTGAATTTGATAACAGTTAGCTAGGCCACTCGTAGAAATAATTTTCACACAAATAATGTTAATTTGTGTGTGAAATTTTTTTCTACGAGTGCATTAAGGATCGAACCTGGAGTTGGTGATCCTTATTAATTATAAGGTATACTCTTAATAAAGGCCGGAGCAATAGTTATAAGAATATATGTATATAATAGCTGCCGGGGCACTATATATAGCATGCCAATAGTAGGCCACTCGTAGAAATAATTTTCCACGTGTGTTAATATGATTTCTACGAATGACTTATATTATTTATCTTTCTAAGAATTAATTTATGTTTAAATTACCTGTGATTTGGTTGATCAAACCTTACTCGTGCAATTCAACAAACACGATGTCGAAGTGACTGCTCACGTACGCCAATTCAAACATGGCGGTTGGCTGGGCTAGTCCATTTTAAACTTCAATTTGGGAGTTGTGGGTTGCAGGTAACACCGTACACTCCCGCACAAAAGTACTAAACACACGTTTCCAATGGCCAAAATATGATGTCTCAAGGATCCCATACTGTATGTAAAAATAAAGTCATAATTCGATACATCATAGCTATATGAAAGGTTACAGGATGTTTCATCCTATTAAAAAACATGCAAAAAAATTAAAAACGAATTTTTTTAACCTTTTGACATCCCTTATGATATTGTACACAGGCCAGCCCTTCATACGCCCGTGCATTGCAGTGAAAACATGGTATAGGGGTTGGGTTTCAAAAATTTTAATTTTTCAAAAAATATATCATCTACAGAAAAATGGTCTGCATAAGTATCCAAATTAGATGAAAATACAATAAATGTGCAATTTTGGAAAAATGGTAAAAATAAAACGTTTTATTAACATTTTTTAACCTATACACAAAATTCCCTAACCCTAAAAAAAACCTTTTCAAAAAAAACATTTCTTGTTTATGCGTTTTTATTAATCATTTTGCATTATTTAATTAGTATATGTATACTAATTTATTTATACGTAACATTTTCTTAAATAACTTTAATTTTTATAATTTCAGAAACATTTTTTTAACGTTAAAAAACGTTTCGAAAAAAATAGTTTCTCAATATGTGTGCTACCTGGGATAGTGTTAGCGATAATGGCCTCGGCATATCAAAAAATCTCGTTCCGAACGCGGTTGCACCAAACAGCTTATTCAGAAATAGTCGAAATAAGAGCACGTCAAGTTGTAGTTTGCTACGTGCTGCACTCAAGGAAATTCCTTTTACAAACTCAAATTCATCGTGCATGGGATCCCAGTCTTCCAATTCACATACCCCAAAGTCCGGATTTAAGGATAAAGCAAAATGATCTTGTAACTTCATTTCAGAGAACTTGCAACTTCATGACAGAGTTGAAAACACCTATGCTGTCTCCAGAAAACCGAGTGGGCCAAGAAACAATGTAACGGACAAACAACCATTACCCTAACCTAGCCAGAGCGAGCAGTAGCAGTACTAGTGCATCTAAACACATCCAGAATGATGCTCTAATCTCACGGGTAGAATTCCTATTTTGGGCTACTTCCACATTAATTCCAATTATACTTATTGACTATTGGCTAGTTTATTTATAAATGGATAAAATTACACAGGTGAATTTTACCATATTTTGCTACATTTGTATTTCAGCATATCAAAGTAGTATGTTTAAGAAAATGGAAGATCTCCTGCACATGCTTCAAGAGAACGACGATTTGCTCCACAAAGCTATGTTTGGCGCATGGCGTTCATCTGAAATGCCCGATGACATGCCAGCACTGCCCTTGAACTCATTTTCCGCCGTATATGACATGGAAAGATGGATTTCCCACGGAAATAACAAAATAATACTCGTATGTGTAGCAAATTAGTTTAGCTCCGAGTTACTTTACAGAGCATTTAATGTATTTAAACCCGGCTATGAATTTTAGATAAAATATCTTTCGTCGACTGGTAATGTGGGTGTCGAGGATAAAACCTGAAAGGCATTGGTAAGATTGTTCGATAGGGATACTGCAAAGGCATTTAATTGGGATGGCAGAAATAAAAAAGTCTTTCGAAACTCTGCAATTGAGGGATGTTATAAACTGTAAGAAACCTTAAAATGAAGTTTCAACTTGGTGTATGCTCATGCAGATGAGAATGTTCTAATTTACTATGCCTTTCTCTTAACTGTGCTAATTTCGTGTTCGCTTCAGGGGCAATGCTAAAGTCTATGAGCAATGACATGGCGTGTACCGTAAGGTCCGTGGAGAATGCCGTTAAACTGTGGTTGAAGTCAGCCATGGCCAGATACAAATGCAAGAATCGGACAGCTGGGAAATTCCCGGAGGAGGGGGATGAGGAGGGGGTCTCTATATTGATGTCAGACTAGGCATCAAGGTCGCATCTGTGCACCTGCCGAGCGACATGTACAAAGTATGCACCTACCTATGATGTATCAAAAAAAGTGATTCAGCAACCTGATACTATATTTGCTCGAATTTCAGGTTAACAGTGTGAATCAACCTTATTTCTTTGATTGATATGTTCATCGGCTTGGTGAGCACATCCGCCAAATTGCTCTTTGTGGGTATATGGTGGATGGTAAAGAGAGCCTTCGAATAATGGTCGCGTACGAACCTCAACTTGCGAGTATAGTGTTTTGTCGAGCCATTCTTGACCGCATTTTTAATCGCAAAAATGGCTGACTCATTGTCAACCATAATCTCCACCTTACCAAGTGATGATGGGAGTACCGCCTTTAGTTCGAAGAGGATCTCGTTGAGCCAAATAACCTCTTTCACCGTATCCACGAGAGCCATGGTTTCGGCTTCCATGGTAGATATTATAGTCTGTGGCGCAGATCTGCAGGCTATTGGTGACGGTCCGAACAACACGACAAATCCGGAGACCGAGTACGAGGAATCAACCTCGGACCTGCCCCCCCCCCAGAGGCATCGGAGTAAGCCCTGATGACCGTTGCACCCCTGCCAGAAAGTATTAACTTTTGGAACTGGTGTGTCACAGATAATTGAGCAGGTTAGCTGCGTGGTTCCATGCTAGCAGGGTTGGCTTGTTGTTAAACTTCGCCAGGGTATCGACAGCCACCAGCGTGTCGTGACGCGTCATCCGGGCGATGTAGAGCAGCGACCCTTATGAGGCTTCGGTATGGGAATTGAATCTCCTCGGCGGAGTTCCCACACAGTTCACTGCTGTACGTGCCCCCAACTTTCAGAGGTTCTTTTGCATTCCGGTTGGGGATCATGCTCATCCTTTCGCAGAGCTCTTGGATGTATGGTTCTTGGTTGATGCTGACTACTCCGTTGTCCAGGTCATGGTGGAATTGGACACCGAGGAAACAAGTAGTCGGGCCTAAATCGGTAATGTATACCCGTCCAAGTCACACACGTATATTCCGCGATCCCTAGTGGTCGGCTGATCGTCGTATTCTTTTCCCCGTGCTTGGTGAGCATTGAAAAATGGCGCTCGACGTCGGCCGTCCTCGGCTCTTATGTGGCGGCCGGACGGAGGTCCGTTTTCCCGTGCTCGCCGAGCACGGGAAAGGGTTGATAGGTGTTGTCCATCCGCGATCCTTCGTAAACGCCTGATCTTCTTCTCTGGGGTCCAGGGTCTGGGGTCAAATCAGAGCGTGGTGGATCGAAACCACGCTCTGCTACCATTGTTGTGGTGGGACGGGGTTTGTCCCCGGACCAAAATAATGCCCATAACATAAACATGGTAAAACTTTATTTTTATTTTTCTTTGGACTCAAGAAAAACAATGTGGTGATGGTGGTAGCTGTGTAGCAAGTGAGATAACCAAGATGGCGGATGGGACGAATTGACCTGGGCTCGTCCACCCGGGAAAAGTGAACCTAAAGGGGAGGAAGGGTTTGGGAGGTGCTAACTGACCCAGGTCAGTTAGCACGAAAACGAAAAAGGAAAGAGGCCGTTGAGTCGCCCTTTCTAGGTATGACGCGCGGATGTGGCCCTGCTCGCAAGCTGGGTGAAAAATTTGGCCCCCCCCACCGAAATAGTAACATCCCATAACCTGTTTATCAATTTAAAATAAATGTGCGGTGGTTCTTATTAGAAATGAGCAAAACGTTCAACTGGCAACCAATAGAGAGTTTGAGCCATCCAACGTTAACAAAACGATAACGGTAACGATAACGAGAAACAGCTCTGGTGGACCGGAATGTCAAGTACTACCCTATGCGAAGCATGGCATTCCAATACCATTCCGGGCTTCCCGCGCCGTTAACGTTGGCTGGCTCAAACCCTCTAATATGAGTTAATTAGACATAACATAACGATAACACTGTTGATGGCGACATGATAGAGAGTTTAGAGAGTTTGAGTCAGTCAACCATAACGAGAAACAGCGCTGGCGGCCCGGAATGGCACTGGAATGTCATGCTTCGCAATAGGGTAGTTATTGACATTCCTGGCCGCAAGCACTGGTTTTCGTGATCGTTATCATTTCGTTAACGTTTGCTGGCTCAAACTCTCTATTGTCAGACACATGTTAACAATCACGTACTATGTCAACACAAGAACACTTCAACGTATGTCAAAAAGTGTTTATTGAATGGCTGATGTCGAATGTCTAACCAAACGCATAAATGTACAGGTATACAGATTTTCAATTAACTCTTCACTTACGTATAAACTAAATTACGCTTACTTTTGTAAGAAATATGCCGACGCCATTTATTTACAGACAGAATGTAGTTGTGGAGACAGCAGCCTGGGAAAACCAAAATTGTGTAATCATTAGTACAATTCTGTGAACTTCGAACTTTAATATTAAGTTTTTGACGTGTTTACATTGAAACCGAATACCAATTTTTGTCTGCGAAAGGTATTCACCTTGATAAGGGGAGGTACCAGGCTGTCTAATGATTCGGCAGTTTGCACAATTAGAGAGATTGAGCCATCCAACGTTAACGAAACAATAACGATAACTAACGAGAAACAGCGCGGGAAGCCCGGAATGTCATTGGAATGCCATGCTTCGCATGGGGTAGTCCTTGACATTCCAGCCCGTCAGCGCTGTTTCTTGTTATCGTTACCGTTACCGTTTTGTTAACGTTGGATGGCTCAAACTCTCTGTTGTTGCCATGGGGTGACAGCAGTATGACATCAATTTGTGTGAAAAGTAGCTGAGAATGGAATTCATTACTTACTGTATAATTGCAAATCCTAACTCGTAGAAGCCAAATTTATTTGGAAATTTCTGTGGGTGTTACATTGCGATTATACCAATTTAAATGGGATATTGCAAAAGTAGCTAATAGTTTTTTTAAAAAATTTAACGGATTTGTTTGGGAAACTTTTGTTTAAAATTTGTTTCTTGGCATTTTTGTGCGAATTTCTATTTAATTGTTTTAACGTTGCTGAGAGGCCTCAATACTGAGAGAAAACAATAGAGAGAATCGAGAATTTGAGCCATCCAGCATTAACGAAAAACAGCGTGAGAAGCCCGGAATGTCAAGGACTACCTTATGCAAAGCATGGCATTCCAATGGTATTCCGGGCGTTTCCCGCACTGTTTCTTGTTAACGAAACGATAACGTTGGCTGGCTCAATCTCTCTAATGATCGATTGTCAGACGGTTGTGCATGACACCTTGGGGCCGTTCGTAAATTACGTCACGCACAGAAGCGAGAAGGGGGTGACACATTAGAGAGTTTGAGCTATCCAACGTTAATGAAACGATAACGAGTAACAACGCTGGCGGATTGGAATGTCAAGGACTACCCTATTCGAAGCATGGCATTTCTATGAGATTCCGGACTGGATGGCTCTCTATTGAAACGGGAACCTTAACGAGTATGTGCATTTCACTGGTAGTCATATGTATGTTTTTCCTTCAAACATCTGAACACAAATGATGACAACGTCAGCTAACAACTCTTCATACCCAATAATTAATCGTTTGTGAAATTTGTTTACGTTGGATGGCTCAAACTCTCTGTTGTTGCCATGGGGTGACAGCAGTATGACATCAATTGTGGATTTTATTCTGCAAGGCAAAAATATCGACAACGTCTGGGATTCGATCTTGCAGAGCTTGAGAGTCAGACATGACTTTTAAAAATTGAGCAGCCCTAATGGTAAACAATGACAATACACTTACAAATAATTTAAAACAATCGACATTACACTTTACACATTCACCTTCGGAAGGTTGAGTAAGCTTGCTTTCATATTTTCAGCTCATCCAACACTTCACACATGTTAGAAAAGTTATACTTTAATGACTAGTAGAATAACTGCTACTACAACAGCAGTTTATAATTGTACAATTTATCTGATCTTACCTCGATCTGTAGTAATATTCATCCCAACCAACATCATCGTATCAATGGGAAACGAGATGAACATGTATTACACATAATATTGGCACATTGAATAACTAACAAAATTCAGAATTCCCACAACTCGCAGATTGTATTCCATGATAATCCACGAATGCTTTTTAGAACAAATTTGAATAAGCCTTCCAGTGGCGGTTACCAGATATGCATGCTGGGAATTATTTTTGAATTTGTGTGGCAGACTTTGAAAACCATGTTGTTATTTTTTCAATGTTGGCCAACACGTATTTCTACGTTGAAAAGCCAACATTGTTTTTTCCATTTATGGCCAACACTAACTTTGCCGACATTGGGTCAATGTCAATATCATTAGTGTTGGCCAACTCTTTGGGCCAGTGTTGGCATAATGTCCTAAGACGACTTTTCAAAAATCGACAACAGTATGACAAAATGCCAACATTGGCTAAACAAGTATGTGCTTATTGGGGATGGCCCGTGTGATAGTGACCTACAAAGAGTTAAATTGGAAACGGTCAATGCGAGACGCGAGTCGGTCAGTGCCTGGAATGTAAAGTCGGAGACAGTCAACACGGGCCAGTTGAAGTTCCGTACTGTCATTCTTGGGAAAGTGTACGCGAAACTGTTGGGATACTCGGGTCAACCTACCTGTGGAGCTGCTAACGCAAAACAGTGACATTTCGAATCAGTGATTTTCGGGTATAGACCGAGCGAAACACGGAACTGTCTAAACGAAAAACAGTTTTGTCAGAAGACAGTCTGAAAGGAAGACGTCCGAGAAATCAGCCAAGACAGATCGACGAGGACAGCAGCTGGGACAGACTTTTTTTGAGTTTTAAGAACTTGCACAACCTGTCCTCTCCTCACGACGGTAGACAAAGAGCTCGGAGCCTTTCCTCCCTCCTCGCTACACAACCAAACAATATGTAAGGATGATAATCATTTTCTGTGGAGAGAAATTAAACAACCTTTCTTGATTAACATAATCAAAACAATTTTTTTCTCCAATTTAGCTGACTTAAAAAAATAAGAAGAAGAATAGTAGAAAAAAGCTTAATGGGACCAAGTCTAAATACAAAATCGCCGAATCAGATTGCAATATTTGAAAGTTATTAGAGCTCGATAAATACACTAAGGAAAAAAAGTACAGGTTTATGGCAAGTAAATATAAAGTGAACTAACCGTATCAAATGTAGGATCAAGCAATGTCTTATGGACACCTAAATAGAAAATATAAACTGCATTATGGTCGTTGGTAAACTCTAGAATTAAACTTAAAATTCGTGTTAAACAACAATTGATAAATATTTAAAAACCAATCATTGAAAAGTACGTGCTTTAATATTTCACAGAAACACTTTGGAATATAATTTTGATTAAAATTCTTCCTCAATTCATGCAGGTATTCAATGCAAGAATTTGTATCTTTTACAAGAAATTTCTTATTCTTGGAATCCATTTTAGTTATTTTACTTAAACGTTTTTTCTTTAGTAGGTGAATAATTCAGCAACCTATAGAATAGTTCCCGCAGTTGAATAAATTATCTTGTAAATTTTTAATAAAAGTTGGTTTAGTATATTTTTGTTTGATGGTTGCCTTATTCTTTTTGTGTTTACTATTTGGTTTATTTTTGGAGTTTTAGGTCAGTGACAATTAAGAGTATATATAGTATATATAGTATTATATATAGCCCACATGTGTTTGTGACGAAAATTAATATAAAACTATTCATTATTTTATATTAACAGGTGTATACCACGAATCTGCCTGCTTTCAAAATATTTTGGATCACGGTAAGCTACTGTGAATGAAATTCTTCACATTTCTGTTACATGATGATTTTTATTGCTGTTGTTACTTTTTGGACTACTAGCACATGGCACAAACACCTGCAAATGAAGGGGTTTTAACTCGTTCAGGCAAGGCAGCATATGATGTGGCTGATTTAAGAAGGGAAGTTGGGGAGCTCAGGGATCTTATTCATGAGCTCCTTAGTTCCCATCTTAAACAGTGAGTGATGTTGCTTGCCAGACTGAGTCGGGGCCACCTGAGGTTGTTGTTATGGTGGATGCTGCTGTAGGGGTGGATTGTTCGTTTCTGGAACAGTCCAATGATCCATGGGGGCTTGTGAAGAGCAAAGGCTCTAGGAGAGCTCTTCGGGGTAGGCAGGTTGCTGCGGCTGGTGCTCGAGGCATTCCGGTGGGTAACCGCTTCAGTGCTCTACATTGTGCACCTGATGTTGCCCAGCAGCCTGATGAATCTCAAGAGGTTCACCTGATAGATGATTCGATTGTCCGTGGGGTAAAGGTCGGCAAACCCTGTTAGGGCAACTACGTGGTGCTATCCTGGCACACGAGTTGAGCATTTAACCTCACGGGTGGGAGCTGTGCTAAACCGTGGCAGTCCCATACCCGTGGTGGTGGTGCATGCCGGAACCAACAACATAACAAGAGATTTGCCTGATTATCTTGTCAGGCATCTGAGGAGCTTTATTCAGAAGGTCCGACGTGTCAGGCCTAAGGCAAGGATGGTAATATCGAGCATCCTTCCTAGGTTTGACTAAGGATTTCGGGGACTTGGCTGCTTACATGGGGTGAGGAGTCAATCTTTTGCCAAAGAGAGGGCATCATATTTGCTGATGCCTCTCAGGAAATGTTACACAATCCTGAGATGTATTACTCTCATGATGGTCTTCACCTAGGACACATCAATACCGAATTTTACCTATCAACTACAGCCTGCTCGGCCCCCAGAGCTGCTCCGAGCTTCTGTCAGGTTGTAGATGGCCTTTCATTATCCCTTGTCCACGAAGACTACCTAAAACGTCCTGCCACCAGAATACCTTGGTTCCAGGAGGACGTGAGATGGAACTGGATCTGAAAAGGCAAGATTACCCCCACACTATTTTTCTTCCAGATGGCACATGCAAGCCTCGATTCAAGTTTGGGATTCTCTGGTGAGAATCACAGTAATAACCCTAGCGCTAAATAAATAAATTACCAAACTCAATTACAAACAAAACAGTTGGTTTAATAAACCTCTATCAAGAAACAATACAAGAAGATGGTGAGGGCCAAATTGTACGAAGACAAAAGGCATTGTGAAATACACTTCAAGGAATCCTAAAACTACCTAAGGAATGTGACGGTAACTTCTACTCTAAGCTCTTCAATCAGAGGTAAGATGATGGGGAGGACTGTAATGTCAACTGCTACCATATTCATGCATTAAAACTTCAGACAAGGGGATAAGCCTATTAACGAAATGATAACTTATCAGCATCATGCAAATCACGATTCAATTTCTCACCCCTGCCTCAAGTGCTCCACAGTTCAGGTCCTTGTTTGGGCGAGATACTATCTCCAGCCCCAGCCAGTTCCAGGTAGTGCTTCCCCGAGGATTCATGCTTCCCTACAACAAACTATTAATCTAATACACGGAGAGTGTGTAGAGCCCAGGATGGTCCGGTCCTACAATTTTACTTGGTCCTTGAACTCATGCCCTGTCGAAGGCAGCACCTGATTTCCACCAACAGACATCAGTGCTACAAACTTCTACCCTGTACTATTCACGGACTGCCCCCTGAACTGTAACTGAAGAATATCATTTCTAATAGAGATTCAAAATGGAGTTGCCCCTGATATACCAAGTATTGGTCTACAAAAGGGCGTCCCACATCTTAAGCCAAAAGGCACCACACCGGTACCATTTATGTTCTTAGGGCCTCAGGTTTCAAGGGGGGGGAGCCCTTATGCCTGGACCCTTGGATTACCATTAGCACACTTCATCTCGTCGCTGGATCAAAGCCTCCATTGTGGCTCTTGACCCTTGCTGACCAGGGGGGTGTAGTAATGGGGGGGATTTCGAGTTGCTAATCGGTTTGGCAACTAAATGACCATGCGAAGTCTGGATTTGGATTTCCTGCTCCCTTTACATTACTTGTGAATGTCCACTAACTATTTGTTTTATATCGCGGCAGCCGACCCTAAGGCAATAACCTATTACCGGGGGAGGCGCGCCTGGACTCTGCATCAAAGGGTCACTGTCCCCTCATTTAACTGTTTTTAAATGGGTGTAGTGTTGCAGTTGGGGATGTTTCATCCCCCAAAAAGAGCCAAACCTCCCAGTATCCCAAGAGTGTTAAAATAGACAGTTTGATCCAGCCAACGTTAACAAAACGATAACGAGAAAACAGCACTGGCGGCCAGGAATGGTAAGGAGTACCCTATGCGAAGCATGGCAATCCAATGCCATTCCGGGCAGCCAGCACTGTTTCTCATTATCGTTTCGTTAAAGTTGGCTGGTTCAAACTCTTATCTGATGTCTCCAAAGGAGCACCAGCTACTCTAACACTGAATTATCATGAAAGTTCCATTTGAGCATGCCAACGCCTTAACGTTAACCTTAACGATCGAGGCGAGATCGACCTTGCTTCTGCCAAGTTGTAGATGGCTCTTCCTTCACAATCTCCACGAAGACTTCTCCAAACATCCTACAACAGGAATACCGCACTTCCTGGAGGATGTGAGATGGACTCGTTCTGAAAGAGCAAGATTACCCCCACACTATTGTTCCTTTCGGATGGCCCATGCAAGCCTTGATCAAGTTGTGAATTCTCAGGTGAGAACGAAAGTAAAGGCCCTAGAGCTCGAAGGACAAACTACCACAACTTATTTTAGATCAATAACAATTGCTTTAATCAACCTCAACGAAGTGAACAATACAAATAAAATGGCGAGGGCCCAATCGTGTAAAAACGAAAGGTCTCAACAAATTCTAAAACTAACTTAGAAATGTAACAGAGCTTTATCCACCAAACTATCTTTCGAGGTATTGAAACGGGGAGGACTAATCAGTCAACTCAACCACGACCACAACTAACAATATGGTCAAAAGGGGGATCAGATGATCAATACCAAAAGTTACATGCAGCAACATGCAATTCACGGGATTTAACTCACCCCTGCTTATTATGCTCCACTGGTCAGGTCCCAGGTCTAGGGCGAGATGAACTCTCAAACCCCTTTCAGTCACAGGTAGTATTTCGTCACGGTATGCATACAGCCCTATCAAACTTGTTTACTCTAAGATTGAAGACTTATATCTGGGTAGCATGGTCCTCAAAATTCCTTGGTTCCACAACTTACCATACTTTCAAAGCTAGCATTGAGCATCATCCAACTAATATTCAGCTCAGAACTTTTACCCTGCACTTCACAGACTTTTCCCTTTCCTGACACAGTTGCACTGACAGATGCTAAAACATAAGTGAGAGATTCTATTCTCGAGATGTCTCTTATATGCCAAAACTTGGCTATCAGAAAGGGCGTCTCATTGCTAGAACCAATGGGCACCTCCCAGGTGCTTCTCATCTTCTTAGGGTATCAGGTACCGAAGGGTTGCCTTCTGGTCTGATCCCTGGGATTACCCTTTACTAACCTCACCTGCATCCCTGGGTCAGGTCACCTTTTGTGGCTCCCGATCCTAGATGACCAGGGGTATATGATAATGGGGGGGGTGGTGGTTCGAGTAGGTGTCTGTCATGGTAACCTAATTACCATGTGAAGTCTACATTTGGACTTCTTGCTCCCGTTTACTAAGTCCCCAATTTATAATGACCATTTCGTCCCTTTCTAGTAACCGACTAGAAAACATTTGCCGCCCGGGTTGGTCCATGAATTTTCCACCCCTCTCTTTAATTAAAATAAAATTTAGAAAAATTGATTTTGAATTTAAAAAAAAAATGCAGGGAAACCTGATTTTTCATGAAAAAAAATTGCATTTTCACTCTAGAAAAATCGTATTTTTTCTTGAAAAAGATCGGATTTTTCATACATAAAATGTGAGATTTTCCAAGAAAAAAATCTGATTTTTTGTATAAAAAAATTATATTTTTACAGTAAAAATCCTGGAACAAAATTGTATTTTTACTGGTAAATAAATTCGATTTTTCCTGGAAAAAATAGTATTTTTAGTTTTTACCTTAGAACAATCCGATTGTTATTGCAGAAAAACAAGATTTTCGTGTGAGAAAAATTGCATTTTTACTCCAGAAAAATCTTTTTCCTAGGAAATAATAGCATTTTTACACACAAAAAAATAATATTTGCAGTGCAACAAACAATTTTCATGCACAAAAAATGTTTTCAGTTATCCTGGAGTTCTGCACAGGCAGTTCAAATAGCAGGGTGACAGTCATACACATGCAGTTTTCAGTGTAAGTATATCGCCAATGTCTATGGTATGTATATTTGTTTAATTTGTATTTTGTTCACACTATAGTGGGTCCACACTATAATGGTGGGTCCAGACTATGGCAAAAGCAAAAGCAGTTTTTGAAAACATTTTGTAAACCCATGTTTTTAAAGACATGCTGTTTGCTTTTGGTGTTTTTGGTTTTCAAAAACATGGCATCCAGATTTTTAAAAAAAATTTAAAATCAAAAACACAGAGCAAAACGAGTTCGTTTTAATACGTGCTGTTTTCAGTGTAAGTATTGATATTTTCTAGAATTTATCATTTTATAATTATTGTAATGTAATTATTGTATAAATTATGTGTGAGAGGACTATGACGCTGTGGCGTGTGACGTGTGTGTAATTTTGGGAAGTAAAACCAAGTGGCATAACCCAAAATTGGCAGTTGGTGGGAGAGAGTTGGGAGAAAAGCACTAAGTTTGGAGAGGACTATGTCTGGTAACCAGGAGATTACTCCTGATCAGGATGCTTAAAGCTATCCTGTCTTTCATTTCTGAGGTCTTAACATCAAATGCTTTCTGGTGATCAGGAACTTAGTTTTCCTGGATTAGGGAATTTAGGAACATCAGATTTAATCTGGTGATCAGGAATTCATATTCCTGTAGTTGGTCATCAGGAATTATAATATTCCTGTCCAGGAGGTTTCCTCCTGTATTAATATTATCAGATAACACAGAACAGAGATCCTGTTTACCAGGATTCTGAAGTTGTATATCTGTCCTAGATTAGAGACCTCTAGAAACGACATCCTTCTCATTTCCTTTCTATCTTTTCTTTTTCTATTCAAAATTTAACACAATATATATTACCTAACGATCAGTTAATTGTCTGATTCATATATATTGGGTCGACCGTAGTTCACTCAACTCTTTTAGAACTCACTAAATAAAGGAATTCTTGTATCCGTTAACTTCGAATTTTCTGAAGTATTTATTTCTCTTATCTCCAATAGACGAACAGGGTGTATATCGAGGAATGTGTATTTTTTTGGTTTTTCAGGAATTGGCATTCTGGGGGGCTTTCAGAGTTGGTGCGGTTGGCTTGGGGAATTGTGTGATTCTTTCACACAATTTCAGGAAGCAAGGAGGTGAGTGCCCATATGTGGCTCAACTAACCTGGACAGTGTTGTCTGACCTCCTCTTGGATTTCAGGAGGAATCTGAGGAGTTTAGATTTCCTCGCAATTGGTGCCCAACGTAGGGCACACACAGCTTGTGTTGTGCTTCTTTTTATCCATCCAATTTGGAGATTGGATTCTTCTCATCAGGAAGGTGATTTAAGTTGCATCGAGAAATAGTCTTACACTCCACAAAATTTTGTCTGCCTATACTTGGATTGACTATTCAGCGAAAACGGCATTCGGTAAGGCAGATTCTTACCTTTTGCTTGCTTGCCTTTTCTTGTTTCCCCGCTTGTGCAGTGAGGCACATAAAACGTGCTAGAACCATTCGCCGCGAGTTCGCAGATTGGCACACGCAATACTTTTCTTAGGCGAAGAGTGCCACAAGGTCGACAAAACTTGTGAATATTTCACTAGATAACGAATATTTTTACACTTTCCAAATAAATTACGCATTCTATTTCTCTGATTTATGTAATCAGAACCATTTGCACGTTCATAATATAATACAGAAACCCTGCAGCTTGATCTTTGCTTTATTTTTGAATTTGAACCAAATTAACTGGTATCATGGCAGAGTTGAATCCTAACAATGGGATTTCAACTGTTTCTGGTGCAAATGAAGAGCTGCCCCAAGACAGTCAGTTAGGGACTACTTCCTATGAAAGAGTGTATACTTTCAGTGCAGCTAATGTCACATTCATGGAGACTATTACTAAAATGCAAGAAACTTAAACAAAGCCTTGCAGAGTCCACTTTACAATATGCACGTACCATACAAGAATATCAGCAAGCAAATTTAGCTTTAGCTAGGGCTGTGGAAATGTTGCAACTAAGATTATCAACCCCAACTCAACCAAATACTCAAATTGCAACAAGTTCAGTAAATGTTACACCAACTCGAACATTAAGTTTTTCCTCGGTAGACGTATCTCGGAGAAAACCCATACAACTGTGAATGTTCCAAAACCTGAACAAATATCTCCAATTTCCACTGATATTCCCTCTGCAGCTAAATCTGCAGTGTCAAGATCTTCCATGAACACCGATGATTATTCCTCATCGGGACATAATGAATCCTGTCCAGCCCGATCCATGCGCCTGATGGGGTGTATTGATAAATTTACCGGATCTGGTACCGAGGAATACGAAGTATGGTTAACATTAGTGGATAATCTGATGACAGATATGAAGATTTCTGAAACAGATTTCATGACCCTTATAAGACATTAATTGCAAGGGAAACCTCAAGTATGGTGGCACTATAGATTTAAATCCTTACGTATGTGGAAAGAGGCACGCCAAGCTATCGAGCACCGCTATGGAAAACCAAAATCTGACTCAGACCAGTGGCCTAGAATATTGCAGGCTGGTCAAAGATACGGTCAGAGCGTTACTGATTACGTGTCCCTGATGTCCGACATGTTCACAGACTTAGATGAGAAAGTCTCTGAAAGGACGCGGATCAACGTCATATATGGCGGTTTGCATCCAAAGATGAGAGGAGAAGTTAATCCAGCTAAATATAGCACTCTGGATTACATGGTGGAAGAAGTTCGGTTGAAATAACAAAGATTTATCCATGGACGACAGTGGCCAAAAAAATATTCGTCGTCGGGGTGTTTCGCACTCTTTCTCGTGCAACAAATTTATTCGTGGTATCAGTGTCTTTCCGCTTGGGAGGTATAGATGCCTGATGAGACGGAAGAAGTTTAGGGTTATCTTTCTCATTTTCTCGAGAAAACACGGCGTTCATGATAATGTAAAGGATGTTTTCTCGAGAAAAAGAGAAAGTTAACCCTAAACTTCTTCCGTCTCATCAGGCATCTATCCCTCCCAAGCGGAAAGACACAGATACCACTAATAAATTCGTTGCACGAGAAAAAGTGCGAAACAAATTCCGTCGAAGCTTCCAACGACGTGACCGTTCTAATGTTAAGAACAAAGCGACGCCAAGACCGTTTGGAACTCCACCGAATAGTGGGTTGGACAAACGGCCTGCCGAGAATAAAGGCAGGGACAAGGATCCGTCCAACAGACGTCGATGTTATATCTGTGGGGAGGAGGGCCAGACTATGTATACGTGTTTCAATAAATGCTTTATGCACACACAGAACAGCGATACGTCTAGGTCTAGCGTTAAGTAGCTTAGAGGCCTCCAGAATAGCCACTTCGCAGGTGAAGAATAGCTTAGAGCCCAATGCACGATTGGCCATTGTGAACTTACACTAGAAGGTATCAGGTGGAGGGGAGGGTCTTCTAGATGGGGGCTCCAATACTTCCTTGGGGGGAAGACAGCTTCTTCACTCGTTGCGTTCCAAAGATATCGTTTTGACCAAAGAAAAACGTCTGATTCAACTTGCTTACCATATACCGAAAGTTATGACAACTTTCCATGCCTCTCTAGATATTGGTTTAAATGGACGCAATTTAAAAATTCCATTCATGATTGTACCTTCTTTCCGCACACCTAGAATTATTTTGGGGAGTGATTTCCTCCAGATTGCTAACATCGCAATCGATTTTGGTAACATGAAATGGTGCTT